>MNCI01000751.1:189023-227204 GCA_015680685.1 Gnetum montanum | reverse complement strand
TGGAACACACACAACACCACCATCCTTGGCATCATGCTGACCCTCCAAAAATATCATATGACATGATACCGACCCTTCGGACCTACCGTCGCCATGGCCCATTGCCCTGATTGTAGTTCCTTGGCTAGTTCCTGTAGTTGGAGTTCCAATAGTATTGTGGCTCAACCACAATATTGTTACTCTCCATACCCCTACCAATGCCTTGGCTCGCATGACGTTTAGCTATGTGGTAGCTAATCCCATAGCTGAAATGAGAATGCATGCCTTTGGCAGGGATTCCAGAGCATCCGCACCCACAGCAACTCCCGGCGCCTTAGAGGCTAGCTTCTCCACGCTAGTTCTGTCAAGGCTGCTGCTGGCCTTCCTGCTTTGGACATCACACACCAGCAATGATGCCCAACAGCTTCAACAATGCCAGCAGCCAGAAAGACCTTTGCCCCTGCAGGCATGTCTTACTACAACAGCAAATGCTACAGCGTCGCGAAGAGAGTGCCTCAGCTAGCTCAGCCGCTTCAGAGTGCAAATTTTATGACATGCTTAACACAACTCATTGTATGGAAAGCATCTATAGGCAGGTCAAAACCCTTCATGGATGTAATGCAACTCATCCTACGAGGGAAACACCTACCCTACAAGAGGTTGAAGAATAGCACCAACCAAAGATAAAAATGTGAATGAGTCCCTCATGACCACTCCGACGAGGGACTCTGCTAAACATCATCTTTGCTCTCTGCCTTAACCTCTGCAAAACCAATGCAACACTCTCAAGTGTGGCCAAGTGACATCTCAACACTCACCGAGTGACAACCTCAGCATTTTGCCTACTGCGGTGTTTCGTATTCTTTATCGACGTCTATCGAGTCCGTCCTCTAGACGTCGACAAAGAGGGGCCAATGAAATACCCCAAAAACTTCGAAGTCATTCTTGCTTCACCAAGCCTTACAATTCACACAGCAAAACGACAGTTCTTCAGGAGGAGAACATTCTGAATTCGGGCTGGCCTATTCGGAAAATTTTCTACTTTAGATGTAAACAGGCTCTACAAATCATCCCACCTATCTACCTAAGTAGTTTGCCCAGCCGACAGCCTACTCAAAGATAGTGCATGAAGTTGACAGCAGCGTTCAAGATGCATGGAACAGTTCGGTAAGATTTCAAATTCACAAAGTCTGCTACACTACGCTATACCCCACTATGTAGCGTAGCAAGCTTCAGGAAACAATTGTGGAACAAAGTGCCATGCTATGCTATGCTACGCAGCATAGCGTAGCATGGCAAGAGCTATACAACCAGTTCCCTCGCTCAACTCCAAGTCCTTCAACAATGTCCCTTTCTGTCAGGAAGTGGGGACCATGTCTGTTGCTATGCTACGCTGAGCTACATGGTGCAGTGAGGCATAGCAATCATGTGGAAGAGACAAAAGGCAACTCAAAGGGGAGAATTAGCAAGTTTGCGAGTCTCGCAACACAAGAAGCAAAGTTTGTAAGTTGGCAAAGTTTTTGCGACTAAGGCCAGTCGCTATGCTACGTAGCGTAGCATAGCATAGCAAGCATGCAATACACATGTAGCAGAACACGCGATAAGGTGCTACGCTATACCAAGCATGCTACGCTACAAAGCACAGCAAGGCATGCGGGTGGTTGTGCGACATCAATGCACTTCACCTAATTGGACCGTTGGCACACATCTCTAGACACTGACTGTGCAATTACGGCATGGTAGGCTCATAGTTACGGCATGGCAAACTTGCATTACAATAGTCATGCAAGTCCAATGATCATGCATGGCACATGCAGCACAAGCAAGTCAACATGGGCCTAAGGCACATGGCGTCCAAACCACCCCTTTTGCATGCCCTTATTCCTATATATACCCCAACAAGCGGCATTCAAAAAAACGTCTGGTTGGAATTTCTTACAAGTAGTAGCATTCAAAGAAGTTTGGAATTTTTTCCAACAAGCAGCATTCAAAAGTTGGAATATTTTCTGGATCCTTCAACTTCTCCTCTGGCACTCAAGTTCTCTTCCCAGCACATTCTAGCATCAAGCATTGTAAGCTTTCTATTTGACACTACAAATAGTTAGCATTTTTAGCTGGCATTTTGTTCCATCCCCCTTCTACCACCTTGGTAGAATCCCCGCATCGTCAGCACCCAAGTCCATGCCCAAGTGCACAACCTATTTTGCTTGCATGTCTTGGTTACTCTTGAGATCTCTACACTCTGCCATGCTGTGCAATCAACTGTATCCACCTTGACAGAGAAAACCTGTAGCTTCGAAGCGATGCATTTTCCTAACTGCATTTTACTTTGTTTCCTACTTATTACTGCGCTTTGCACTATTTTTTTCTACTTTATTTACTTTCAAGCATTACTTGGCATTTTTTTCCTGTTTTCAAAACTATATCTTGCAAAAGGCTATATAGACGTCAATTAAGTCCCTGTTTGATCGACCAGACTATTCAAGGTGCCCCATATCCACTCACACCCAGCATAGCCCTCCCATGGGTACGAGGTCAAAACTATCGTGCCCAACGACCCCTCGGTGTTTTCCAGCCGTTGACATTTTCGGTCGCTATAGCTATGTTAACTACTAGATGGCTATGGTCAAAATTGTAAAAGTAGGTGACAAGCTCATACTTGTTCTATGAGGCCGAGTTCATGCATCACAAGGACACCAAGCAAAAGCTTGTGGTGGTGAACACTGAACTTGAGGTTCTCAAGGGCAAATACATCAATAAAATATCTATTTCCAAGAACTTGGTGAAAAGAATGAATGACTATCATGAGTTGCAGAATGTAGTCAAGGTGTTCAATGTTGAATGCAAACAATTCACTACCTAGTTTGTCAACATTAAGGAGTTGTTCCTAATAATTCCCTTTCTATGGGATATCCTAGTTCCAGCCCACATTAATGATGTTGTGTGAACTATGAATGATCCCTGGAGCAAGGATGAGAAGATAAAGACATTACTAGATGCCTTCCGCCTTCCACCAAAGGTAGTTGTTGTTGTAGGACAACCATAGCTACCTCAACCGCCACATGAATCCAAAGCTAGTGAAGGTCATTCAGAACCTTAAGAGCCTTCACCACCTAGGACTGTTTGATCTTCTCAACCACCTTCATGCCATTAGAGGATGTGCTATCCAATTTTGAGTAGTCATGTCATGGTGTTCAAATTTGTGTCACAAACACCACAATTTTTGTAATGTTGTTAATTTGTACACTCTGGCACTAAGTTTTGTCAAGTAAATTTGTTATGTCAAGAGTTAGTCAATAATTCCATAACTTTCCAATTTTTAAAGGAACTTGAGGACAAGATTTCACTTAGTTGTAGGGATATGATGAAGCATCAAAGTGTTACATTGATGGGCCCCTATTAATGTGGCCTCGTTGATGGGACCCTATCAATGTGGCAATGTTTACTACGTCTATGGGGCCTTGTTGACATAGTTCCATAATAAAGTCTATAAATACATGCTCACCAACCATTTTTATAAAAAGAAAAAAGAAATCATAATTCTACAAATTTCTTGTAGTTTTGTCATTTGAGAGTTAGAATATTTCTCTAAGTGCCTGCAACAAGAATCAAAAAGTGTATGGATCTTTATTCGAGCACTGTTGTACCTAAACACACCAGTGTGAATAATAATAAAGACAAGCCTTTTGATCAAACCTTGCAACACCTAGAATAGATAAATTATTTATTTTTGAATTTACCATTTTTATTAATCATGCAACTAATTAAGCTAAGCTAGACTTCAATTAATTAGTTAATTAATTAAGCTAAATAGGTTAAACACATAACTACGAACACTTCAAGTGAAAACATGTATTCACTTAGTAATCCCAGCAGTGTTATTGCTTGGTCACCCAGTAGCATAGTGCTTGGTAATCCCAATAGTGGATACATGGGTTTAAGATGTGTACAAAAAGTGGAATCGAATACTTATGTTAGGATTAGTTAGATATTAATTAATTAGTTAAATTAAATTACTTATTAAATTACTTCATCTCTTTATTTTTAAGCACCAAGAACATAAAACTTAAAATAATAAATATCATATGTCTTGATTACAATTAACCATACCTTTGTACATTACAAGTGTAATTGGAAATACAACAAATGACTATTAGGCCAAGGTTCACTTTCTAGAAGACTAATGTATTGAAAGATAGAGAGTCCATGAAATTTGACTGGAACGCATATGAATGCTTCATGATTCATATGGTTGGGCATAAGGGGTACCTACTACTCATCAAAGACTATCGAATGATGTAAGTTGGAGCTATTCCTTAAGGGAGTTTAACCTAAAAATTCCTTCAACCTGTTTGGAGAAACTCTCATTGTGTCTAAATTACCTACTTCTCATATCTCTATTTCCACGAGTGAGGTATCTACTACCACAATGTCATGGAAGAAACTCACATGGATGAAGGTCAATGAGTGTAACATCCTCACGGGTGTTAATCTTGGAGATGTAGATTGAGCCCACATCATGGAGGACCAAATCATCCATCATTTATAGGTTGGCCTTAAAAATTATTTCCCAAAGTATATCATGCCAGAGTCCCCTTAGGTTTGTTTATTATATGATTTTGCTATCTTTTATTTTTTTTTAGTTATTAACTTGGTTTTGTAGTATGTTCATTTCTAGTTGTCCTTGTATTATTATGTTACAAGCAACAAGTGATATTGGCGATCCTAGTGGTGAGGGTGGAAATGACCCTCAACTTCCTCCTCCAAATGCCTCCTAGCATCACTAGCAATGTGTTTTTAGTAATTCTTGCTATTAACATTTGATGTTGATGTTGATACAACTAATGTTAGCCAATGCTTCAATTGTGAATAGTTTCATTATTTTATGATGTATTGTTTAAACATTTTGCAACATTGGGTGGATATTCCTATCATGTTCTAAATGTTTCAATTATTATTTTTAAGTTTTAACTTTTTTTATATTGTTCCAGCATTATGTTTTTATTTATGTTACTCAGTTTTACATTGTAATTATGATTTAAGGCTACGATGGCTAACTCATATGGTTAAAATGTAACAAAAGGTTAAAATTAGCTAGGCAAGAAGGTTCTAGACATGAATTGTAAATAATTTATGATGTTTTGCCACTTTAAGGTCATGGGGGTCATAGGTGTAGCATCCAAAAACATCAGTGGCTGGAACATCGACAGGTCGTCAAGCGTATAGCCTAATCCCGAGTCCATGGGAGGGTCATGTTGGAGAAAATAGAAATGGGATGCCCTAAATAGTCTAGCCAATCAGATAGGGACTTACGTGGTGTACATAACCATTTGCAAACAATGTTTTCAAAGCATCACACGTGGGAGCTGGGATAAGCAAGAATGGGACATACATAACAACATGAGTGTACCAATGCATATTGATAATAGAAATAAGAAATTACTACAATTTACAAATTAGGAGCCTATGCTCTAGGACTACATCTTCCTCCTCTTCTGAGTAGGGTCAAGCATAGGGACAATTTTGGGGATCACTAGGGGTTACAAAAATAAAGCAAACTGTTGATTTTGGCCGTCGAAGAGATGCCAGAGCTAAAATTAAGGTGAATGCTGAGTTTTGAGGGCTTCTAGAGACATTTGGAGGCATTTTCCAAGTGTTACACTGTCTATGCTACCCAATGTGACAAAGCATAGTGTGAAAACTTAGAAAATATTTAAGGTTTTTGGCCTACTACATTGTCTATGTTGCACAGTGTAGCAGAGCGTAGCACCCATTTTCTAGTGAATTTTGTCAAAATTTAAAATCTTTTCTCATGGCACACTAATCACACTCTAGGGTGCAGTAGGGTAGGAAACTTTAAAAGCCAGAAAATGCATCTCCCATGTCAGAATGGCTTGATAACTCTTTGTTCCATATTTTGAAAATTTTTGACCCTAGAACTTCTGTTACGCTATCTACACTATCCAGCGTAGTAGAGTGTAACTCCAATTTTTGGATGAATTTTCACAAAACTTGCAATTTTTTCAATGGCATGCTAATCACACTCTGAGGATGAAGTACGACAAGTAGCCTCAAAAGTCAAAAAATTACCAAATGCACCTTCCATGTTTGGTCCAACACTTAGAAAAATTTAAGCCCTAAAACTTATGCTACACTATCTACACTATGCAACGTAGCAGAGTGTAATAGGCCCAAATATAGAAAATTTTCCAAACTGTTTCTTTCATCTTGAGCATTTTTGACAACTCCTAGCTTGGCACTTAGGTGGCCTAGCAACTAGGACAAGTGTCAAGCTGGGCAAGCTGAAGAGCATAGCAAGCCTGATAGCCCAAGAGATAGAAAATTTGCCGAACTATTTAGTCCATCCTCAGTGCCCTTTTGACCGCTTCTAACTTGACATTCATGTAAACTGGCCTTGGAAACATGTGCTATGCTAGCTGTGCTAGGGAGCATAGTAGATAGGCTTAGCAAAATTTTGCAAACAGCAGGACTTCTAGTGTGCTACATTGTCTACACTACATAGCATGACACAAAACTTAGAAAAATTTTGCCTAAGCTTTGACACTTAGAAAAATATACTATTGAGTTGCAGAAGCCCAAAATTAGTGGTGTTTCACTAGCCCCTCTTTATCAACATTTGGAGGATTAACCTAAGAGACTTTGACAAAGACTACGAAACACCATGATGAACATGACACCAACACTATTCATTAGTGCCTGCTTGGGTAATTCTTTGCTATGCTTGAGAGTGCTAGGGACATGAAGTGTGGTAGGGAACAAAGCATAAATTCAAGAAGATGGATTAGGGGACAATCGATGGAAAGGATAACTATTGGATGCAATGCCATGAGAGCCTATTGCCATAGAATAATCCCTCATCAGAGCGCTTATGAGGGAGTTAGCATGCAAAGGTGTCCTACCCTTTGGATTTCAACCTCTTATCGAAGTGCTTATGAGACGGTCGATCCAAGGCCAAACCAATTGCAAGACAGCAACTATGCCAATTAACTTGGGTGTTTAGCTAGTCCCATTTTCTTTTCTTCTTTATTTTCTCTTCCTCTCCTTTTTTGTTTTTTTTCNTTTTTTCTCTCTCTCTCTCTCTCTCTCTCTCTCTCTCTCTCTCTCTCTCTCTCTCTCTCATTTTCTTTTTATTTTATTTTTTTTACAATTTTTTTTGCCAAATGAACTTACTTAGAGGCTACCGCATCATAGTTGTAGGATAGGTGTTTCCTCCCTAGGATGAGTTGTGTTACATCCGTTCGGGACTTTGACCAACCCACAAAGACTCCCCATGGGATAAGTTGTGTTACGTCTATCATGGGTTCAATAGCTAAATGCAAGAAAGGGTTCCATAGGCATTGGAGAAGCTTACAAGGGATGTGGGAAATTGTAAGATCAAGAGGTAGAGGTTAGGTTGGCTGAGAGGATAAGAGGGGTGTGACTCTTAAGTAGTTAGGTGAGCCAAAGCAGACACATCAGAACAATGTAATGTCTTGTTATCATAGTGAAGCGCATCCTTGGACAATGCCACCTAGGCTTCATCCTACAAACACAACATAGAGAAAATAGGAAAAATAACCATCATGTGAGATGAAGCTGAAGTCTTTTCTACCCAGGATATTACAAGGGCTACGAGTGTTGTGTTAGGTATGTGCAATGTCCAAAGCAGGAAGGCTAGTGCAAGCATTAGCGGTGGTAGGCTAAAAAGCTCCAGCAACCACACCAAAAGTGAGCACTCAAAAGGCTAGGAGTAATGGTGATGCATGTGCTCAGGCATTCCCACCAAAGGTGGGAGCCAGGAAATTTAGTTGCAAGGTGAAGAGCCATGATGTTGAATGCTCTTCCAGACTTTGATAATGGTGACGCTACAGGATGAAAGCACTGTGGCTAGGCCAAAATACTGCTAGAACTCCAGCAGGAGGTGCTGACGATGAGAGTTATGACCAAGATGATTGGCGGTGGTGGTGGTAGCTCTGGAAGGTCAACAAGATGCCAAATGGCATCTTCAAAAGATTAACAAGATGCTAGGGACAGCGATGTTGCAAATGTCCCAAATGGTTTTTCCTTGATGATCCAAACTTCATTTTGAAACTGCAACGCCCCACCCCCATCCTACCCAAGAGGCATGGGCAAGTAATGAAAGATTGAAAGTATTCTTACTCGCTTGTTCGCAGAACCATGTATGTTGAACCGTAGATGCTAAATTGCAAACCTAGTTTTAGGTCTTGGTAGACTACTGGATGTGCTAGTTTAAGGTCTCAGCAGACCATGATCCCAGTTTAAGGTTCGGGTTGACCATGTTATGCTAGTTTAAGGTCCTAGCAGACAACTATGCTATTTTAACATCATAGTGGACGGTCGATGGCTAGTTTAAGGTCATAGTAGATCATTCTATGGGTGTCAATTTAATGTCATAGCCTAAGGATATTATGTATCAGTTTAACATACTAGTAGATGATCTATGTCAATTTAACATCATAGTGGATGTTCTATGCTAATTTAACATCATAACAGACATTCTATGCTAGTTTAATGTCATAGCGGATGTTCTGCTTACCTTGCTTTATTGTTGATGCGATACTGCATGTTAGGTGTAATACGACTTCAGGTACAAGTGGTTGATAGGATTGGTGAACTCGTTGCTATCTAAATCAGCAAGCTTAAAGGCTTCATTTTCATACATCTTAATGACCAAGAAAGGCCCTTCCCAGTTAGCCGAGAACTTGTTCGCGGGCTCGCGAATAGCCTTCAGGACCAGGTCCCCTTACTTGGTTCGCCATTGGTATAGATTGTAGTGATGCTTTTGTTGTTGCTTTTATTGGTACCACTCGATGTAATTAAGAATTGGATGTGCTCTTCCTCCATAGAGTTGAGATTAATGGTTCTTGACTCATTGTTTTGAGCCTCATCCATAAAGTTCCAGAGGATCACGCAAAGCGACAAGACCTACAATTCAAAAGGCAACACTACTTCAAATCCATACACAAGACTATATGGTGCTTTACCTGTTGTAGTTCTACATGTTGTGCAATAGGCCCAACATGTGTAGACTAGTTGTTCGTGCCATCGTCGCTTACTACTATTAAGCATTTTCTTCAGGAGATTGGCAATGACCTTATTTGTAGCCTCTGCTTAGCCATTTGCCTTAGGGTAGTATGGTGATAAAAAGGATTGTTTGATGCTGAGGTTTCCATAGAAGGCTTTGGTTTCTGAACTACTAAATTGTGGCTTGTTGTCTATTACTGTAGCCATAGGGAGACCAAATCAGGTCATCAAGTTTTCAAGAATAAATTTGCAAACTTGTTGAGATGTTGTCTTCCTAAGGGGGATAGCTTCTACCCACTTCATGAAATATTCAATTGTGGTAATAATGAAGCTATGTCTTGTGGAAGACTTAGGTGTTATGGGCCCTATGATGTCCAACCTCCAATGTTGAAATGGCCATTTGATTTGTGTAGTATGCAGTTTAGTATGGGACACATGCATTAGATTCCCATGCCATTGACACATGTCACATGTCCTAACCTTGGAGACGCAATTACACTCCATATAAGGCTAGTAGTAGCCTAGATGTCTAATTTTTTCCACCATTGCCTTGGTAGCTATATGCCCTCCACATAGTCCCTCATGGACTTGGTCAATGATCCTTTGTGCTTCACTGCTGCTAATGTAGGTTAACAGTATCTCATCATAAGATCTACGACATCAGGCACTATCAGCTATGAGGATATACTACCATGATCATTTTTTCACTGTGTCCTTTTAAGAAGATGTTGAGTTTTGTGGGAACTCCCCCTATTGGAGGTATGCCTTGATATCGTCATACCATTCCTAGGCATGAGGTGTACTTATGGATGCAATACTTTTTGTGTGCATTATAGGTTCAATGTAATCCATTATTGAAGTGGGCAAAGTAGACAACATATTTGTCGATCCACTTAAGGCTAAGGTAGCTAGTGTATCAACTATGGAATTTTCATTGTGGGGGACATGTTGGACATCTATGGTTGCAAATTGTTTCAATAAGTGCTTTTCTAAATCATAGTAAGGTTGTAGGTGTTGTGCTTTACAAGTGTAAACCTTTGTGACTTGGTTAATGACCAGTTGTGAATCACCTCGAATTACTATATTTTGGATCCCTAACTCTTGAGATGCTAGAATGCCTCTAAGTAGACCTTTGTATTCCACTACATTGTTTATACAAAGAAATGCAAAGTGGTATGCAAAAGGTCAAATCTCTCCAGAGGAAAATGTGATAAAGGTAGTGGCACTACCACCTTGTGTGGTTGAAGCACCATCAAAGTGTAAAATCGCCTCAAAGTCTGCAAGTACCGAGCTTCTACTACTAACATGCTCGTCTGGGAATTTTGGATCTATTGTTACTTGATCGTCCATGGGTGAAGCTGTGAGTTACATGGCTATTGCTTACCCCTTTATGGATGACTATGCTATGTAATGCAGGTCAAACTCCATGGTTATTGCTTTCCACTTGAATATTATGCTACTTTCATATATGTTGGTTGTAATGGCCCTAAGTATATTACTCTTGCAAATGATGTTGACTTGACTATGAGAGAGGTAGTGTCTTCATTTTTTAAATGCAAAAACTAAGGCAAGATAGTTTTTCTCCACATTGTTGTATTTTGCCTCATGAGCTATTGGCACATGACTTAGGTAGTAAATAGGAATTTTAGAACCATAATCTCTCTTTTGATAAAGAAAGGAAGTAATGGACGTATTCAAGGTTGCAAGGTAGACGTAGAAAGGTTTATCTCTTTACAGTGGATAGACAATTAGAAGGTGGGCCAACTCCTTTTTTAGGTTGTCAAATGCTTCTTGGCATTGATCAGTCCACTCAAAGTTTATTCCTTTTTAAGTAGGTGTTGCTTTGGGTGTAGCTTATCAATCAACCTTGCAATAAACCTTTGTATTAATTGTATTCTACCTTGCAATCTACGTAGCTCCTTAAGGTTTGCTAGTGGTGCTAAGCTAATAATAGTCTTGACCTTATCAAGGTCCACACATATTCTTGTTTCCAATACTACAAAGACTAACATGCGATTAATTTTCACACTGAAGACACACTTTTTTAGATTAAGGCAAAGGTCATGCCTACAGCAATGTTTAAGGACAAGGTTCAAGTCATTTGCATGATCATGAGCCTTCTTGGACTTAACCGCTATATCATCAACGTAGTCATTTAGCCGTTCTAGAAGATAGTCGCTAAAGATGTAGGTCATCACACGTTGGTATGTTGCTTCAGCATTTTTTAGTCCAAAGGGCATCATTGTATAACAAAACATCCCCCAAGGAGTCATGAAAGTAGTAGTAAGTTGGTGTTCTAGGTTTACATGAATTTGGTTGTACCCCAATAACCCATCCACGAAGGATAACAAGGCATGACCAGCTGTAGTATTGACAAGTTGGTCAATACTAGGCAATGAGAAATTGTCTTTGATGGTTACCTTGTTTAAGTCTCGGAAGTCTATGCAAATGTGTATATCCCCAATTTTCTTGGGAACAACCACAATGTTTGAGACCCAGTCTACATATTCGACTACCTAGATGAACCCAACTTGGTAGAGTTTAGTGATTTTATCACGGACAACTAATGCAATTTCTAGCTTGATTTTACAAGCTTTTTGTTTGACTAGCTTGATACACAGATCTAAGATAATATTGTGTTGTATTATGTGTGGGTCTAAGCCTAGCATATCTTCATAAGACCATGTGAATACCTTGATATTGTTGTTAAGGACTCTAGAGATACTCTATTGTATTTGAGACTTTAGTAAAGAGCTAAGCTTCAATGTTCTTACCTCACCTTTACATGTTGTTATGGGGATTTCTATGAGTGGATCCTCAGTTACGTCACCTGCTTCTAAGTCTAGGGCTTGGACTAGATGTTCTGGCCAATCTAGTGAGGTTTCTAAGGATGCTATGTCAGGGTCAGAAGGAGGTAGTTCGAAGTCCAAAAGCTTTGTGTTCATGCATCTCATGAGTCTTCCATAAGATCCAATCAAGATTAAAGGCAAACGAAGATTCTCATGTGTGCTCATTTTCCCAAGTGATCCTACAAAATAACCAAAAAAACATTAAGTGGTACCTATCTAATAAAGAAAAATGCATAAAATGAGAAAAAATAATGCTATAAAAATTAATATGCAGTATCTCAAAATTGCCAATTTAAGGTCTTAGTGGACCATGCTATGCATAAAGTGTAAAGCTAAGCAAAACTTGAAAGGCTTGAAGTGGTGCCCACCATGGGGCTAAACTAAATGTTTATTGCACAACCAAAAAAAATGTAAAAAACTTCAAAATTTGAAAAGCCAAAAAAGTTAGGAATTTTTCTAACTCTGGGTGTTACACTGCACGAGACATGGGATGTTCTATGTTATGCGTGGGACACAGGACATTCTGCGTTACGCACAGGACATAGAGCATCCCGTGTTATGCATGGGACATGGGACATCCTAGAAAGGTGATGCGTCATATAACCCTAGAGGGTATAAATAGGAGTTTACCAATGGTAAACTTGTCATTCCCACTATCAAAGCTAATAGTCCAAAGTGTAGCGCGATCTAGGGTAGAGCGTAGGAATTATAGAGCATGACAACTGACAAGCCAAAGCTTGATAGCAAGACAATGGTGCATAGAAGCAAGCATAGACACCTTGGCCTTGCCAATGTGGATGAAAGCAAGCACACCCTATGACATCTTCCTAGGGCATGCATTGAAGAGCATCAGGAGGCACCATCTGCCAAGTAGGCCGTCATGTTGCCTTCAAGGTTTTTTGTTCCCTTTTTGCCTATTACACATTTATGCCTTGGGGTTTTGGGGGCAACTTGCCCTAAGTAGGGGCCATTGTTGCCACCATATCCACCATGGCTAGCACACCATGGCTACCATGGCCATCATGGCCATTGCACCATGGCTACCACCCTTGCCATGACCATCACACCGTGGCGACCGTCACCGCCACCATGGCTAGGAATAGCACAGGCATCATAGATCACATTTTCTGTTGTTGGTTTTTTTTTTTGAAGGGTTTGGATGGCATTCTACGTTGCAGCAATAGGCAAGGGTTTCATCACAAGCCTCTAGTGCTAAGCAAAGTAAGGTGAGACAAGGGTTCTATTGCATCCTACGCAGCGATACAAAATGGGGGTTTCACGTGTCCCATTTCGCATAGCACATGGGGAAGGGTTTTTGACACTTTGTGTTCCATGTCATGTAATAGGGGTTTCTTGTGTGTTCTAGGTGACGAAACAAGGCAAGGGTTTTGTAGGTGTCTCGCGTTGGTTTTCAGGCTTTGTGGCATCCTTGATAGTATAACTAGAAAGTTAAGAATTTTTGCATTCTTTCATTACTACGCTCCCTGGGAGCATGACTAAGACTTTGTACATTTTTTCAAATTTTTTCTAGTTATGTAAAGTTGCTATGCTACATGGGAGTATGTACAGTTGGAAAATTTTCACTCTGCAAACTATTCCCAAAATGCCACGCTCCATAGGAGCATGACGAACACTTAGAAAAATTTCATTCGACTACTTTTCCTACAGTTGTTACGCTCCATGGGAGCATGACAAAAACTTAGAAAAATTTTGCATAGAAAATTGTTACACTCTATAGGGGTGTAACTAACACTTAGAAAAATTTTTGAAAAAAAAAATTTCTTTTGCCTAGTTTGTCCACTATGTTATTGTTTTATTACCCTTGTTGCGTATTGACATTTTCATTGTGTCAATGCAAGATTATGCTAAAAGTGATCCTCCTTGTGGTTGAGCTTGTAGCGATTTTGTGCTGTATAAGTGCCCCCATGCCCAATGTCCCTGCACCACATGCACGCATAGGAGACCAGGCAGTCTGGTTGTGAGAGGGTACACAAGGAATTCTTGGAATTCCTGCTTCACCACTTCAGTGTAATAATGTGGTCACACTTATCTATTGAAGCAACAAGAATTTTGGTTAAGACATTATCACCTAGGGTAAACTGAGGCATTTTAAAATTCATGATGGATGGACTTGCTGAGGGTAAAGGGGCAGGGAGCTCGAGTCAATGCTCGAAAGTCTTAAGACCTTATCTTGGATTTGGAAAATGCTAGAGTTTAAGTGCTACCATAAATACAATACCTTGTTCATTACTTGCCATGTGGGTATGGCCTTCCAAAACCCACCTAGAACCATCTACTATGCTAGAGTGTAAGTCTTATTGGGATGATGAAAATTTTTTTTTGTTTTCTTTGTATGACTTGGAGTGCTTATTGTTGTTTTTATCTATTGCCAGATTCTTCATTGATAAAGATGATCTTCAAGATAGAGAAGGGGCATTAGCCCTAACCCAAATAGCACTACAATAGTTCTTCTCTGTTGAGAATATGCATGCTGGAATCATAAAATAACTTGGGGTAGATATGAGAACTTACCTAACCAGGTACTCCAAATCCTATGCAAAGCATCGGGATCTCAGGTGGTTAGATGGTGAGTGGGTGTCCTACCAAATACCCACAATGGAAAGAAGTGTCAGTCCAAGTACCACCATTCCCCACACCGTTCATGCTAGGTGAGTTATATTATTTGTTTATTTTCATGCATTTTTAATTTTTACTTTTCCATTACATGGTTGATTCTATTTTTGTTTACTACAATAGTGGCCAAGTCCAAGGAGGTCACAATGATCATCTTAAGGTGCACTGAGGCTAACCTTCTTTTTAAATATGGCAAGGTTGATAATTCATAGCATTGGGTATGCCATGAGGTCCCAGCAACAATTGCCCAAAATTTTCAAGAGGCTAGGCTTATGAACCTTTTTTTGGCTGTGAACCTAAGCATCTTGATAGTGGAAATGATTGCCCTTGTTGACTCCTTTATAGAAATGGTTGACTACTTTTGCATGCAAGTTTACAACATGCGAGTGGTCTTTGAGATCATTGATGATATTTTTTTAGATCTCTTTCATGTCCCCTCTAATGGTTTACCCATGGAAGAAAAAACTAGCAAGGATCTAAACCACTGAGGGGACATCAAAGAATGGCTGGGCACTAATAAAGATCACAAGGGCATTTACATGAAAAAAGTCAAATTGGTTGTAGCCCAACACATTTACCCCATCTTCTAGGCTCATGCTTTCCCCAAGCTACTTTCCCAAGGACAAGTTCTTATGGTAGAACAAGCTTGGATCATGAGGGATGTGATGGAGGAAGGAACTCGGTACAACTAGGCCAGATACCTTTCGAATGGCTTGCAGCCTGAGATGATCAAACTTGAGGCACGTTCTCAAATTCATTTTACATTCTTGATTGTGTGATTGCATAGGTTTGTAGAAATTTTTGTGGTTCGTGAAAATAGGATATGGGTGGTGCAAGATTGCACCCAAATATCCAAGTTGTGGATCCACCATATATTCTACACAACTCGGTCACAAGACCCTCTAGAGACTATTGGCAAGTCCTTTTCAATGACCACCAAGGACCAGGCAAGCCCATCCTACCACACACACAACAGTCTTGGAGAGGCTCCTCCCATCAACATGGGCAATGTAGTAAGGGGGGCACATCTCATTATTGAGACAATGAAATCAAAATTTCAAATCAAAAAGCCTCATCCTGCAGTGGTACCCTTACGTGCAATCGAAGAAAGGGGTAAGAGGTTATGCATCAAAGTCTGCAATGTGCGATTTGAGTTTGCTAGTCAGTATGCCTTAGTTAGCATATTTTTTGCTTCTTTATCTTTTTTTACATATATATATTAAGATAGATTCTCTAATCCTAGCTTATGCATTGTAGGTAAGGAGAAGGCCTCCACCGTCAAAGAGGAGGCTCCTATCGTAGAAGAGGAGGACCCTACCATAGAAGAGGAGGCCTCAATGGAAGAGGAGCCTTTTGTAGAAAATTTCCCATAAACTAAGAAACATATGACAACCAAAGATGCCACCTCACTCCTAAGGTAGCTCAAAGAAGAGGGGCTGCATTTCGAGGATGGTGAGTTTGATGGTTTGTTTGACAATGTGCAAATGGGCGATCCCCCTACACTCATACCTGAGGGTTTGCTGGGTAGGAGCTTTGCACTACCATTTACATTATGCTCTTAATTTCCTTCTTTCCTTTCATCCTCTTCTCTTCTCTTTCCTCTTTTTGTTTTTCCCTTCTTTTTTCTTTGTAATCCTAACATGCTTTGTCATGCAGCGGGTGATACTTCAACTAGATGCCTGAATCTTTATCCACTTTTCGCTTACAACCGTGAGCAAAAACCCTAGACAAGTTTATCTTTATGCAAGGCATAGTAGATGATATGGTTGATCATCTAAAGAAAATAAATCCTAAGATAGGTATATTTGGGTTGTTGTGTTTTTTTTTATTTGTTTCATTTTTTCCTTTGTCTTATCCTCTCTTTGATGTAATAGTGTCACGACTTAAATGGGACCCAATAAGGATCCTCTCTTTGATGTAATAGCATCATGACTTAAATAGGACCCAATAAGGGAGTTGAAGTTGAAGCTGTGCCTGAGCTCCCTCCTAAGGTAGCAAAGGTGCCTTATCATATATATGATGAGGCAAGAAAATATGCATTACACTCAGCACAATCACTGTGGAAGTCTATGCATGTAAATGAGGACCTCTGGAAGTGAGTTCAAAAACTTGAAAAAGAGAAAGTGAGCTAGGAAGCTCAACTAGAGGACCTACAATTGTACTACAACTTCGTGATGGCCTATGAAAAATCAAATGGTAGCTAGTGCATGGCCATATTTGATTATGCCAAATATTGGTCAACTGTGAGGGGCAAGAACGAAGCTACACATGAGGTAATCAAGCAATGCCTACAAATGGATCTCTTGTCCCAAAAGAACCAAGATTGGAAAGATTACAGTGACAAGGTGTATGAATGGGGGCAAGCACAAAAGAATCACAAGCATCAGTACAAAATGGAACATGCTGCCTATAGCAAAAAATACAGAGATGAGTCTGTAGAACATCGAGGTCACAAACTATTCCTTAACGCAATCGATGCTACCCAAGCTTATAATAGATTTGCGAAGCACCTGGTGGTCAATGAGTTTAAAGAGAGGAAAATGACCATGCCTTCTGGTGAAGCCACATCTGCTACATTTTCTTCAAGGCCACCTGTATGAATAGTCGTGGAGAAAGAGAAGATCCTAATAAGTGTTGATTTAGGAGAGGAGGACTGGGCGAATATGACAGAGGAGGAAATCCTCTGATGCTTGGAGATTAGCCTAAATAGTATGCTGTCAAACATGGATGTGAGCCCATATCAGGTTGGTTAAGTTTACTTTATTATCATTTATTTCATGATAGCTTCACATGTTGTCCTGCTTACTAATTAGTTTATTATTTTGTCTTTGGTTTGCACAAGATACAGACAAAGATGCAGGACCTAGCGAAGTGGCAAATAAGGACAAAGGAGAGGAGCTATAGTCTATACATTAATGTTTTAAAATGTTTGAAATGTGATCCCATTATTGGGCAAATTAGTAACTTTGAAAGTGGATGTAATCTTGAACCATGTATTTCATTTACAATTTAATAAAAAGGCACTATACTTATTTTATTTCTTTTTCTTAGGATTTTTGTTGATATAATTAGCAACCTTGTGGACCCCAAGTGATAGTTTAAGGCCATTTTGGGTCATGTTGTAGTTTAAAGCCATTTTAGGCCATGGCTAGTTTAAGGCCATTTTGAGCCATATTATAGTTTAAGGCCATTTCAGGCCATGGCTAGTTTAAGGTCATTTCTAGCCATGCTATAGTTTAAGGCCATTTTGGGCCATGGGTAGCTATAAGAGGGAGTGGGTTGCTAATTTTAGGCCTTGGTGGGCCATGTGATAGTTTAAGGTTGTTCCAAGCCATGTGATAGTTAAACAAAGCATAACTAATGCAAAAAGTACACATAATGCAAAATAAAAACTATACAAACAAAAGTACTAAAGACAAAAGAACTAAAGGAGTAAATTAGGGACATGCCCTAATCACATAGATGTTTCCTAACTTGATGTGGGTTAGGTGATGCGTATGGCCTAGAAGACTTGAGACAATACTCTTCTAGGCTGTCATCTGCCATTGAAAAATGCAATTCTACCCATAGAGTTTCTTCATGCAAATCTTTAGTTTTGCTTGGTTCACTTACCGAACAACATTGCATCTTCTTGCAAACAGGTGATGCATCTTCAAAGACTTCTATCTCCAACCCTTGCTCAGTGTCTATATTGTTGATAGCCCGAGGGGCTATGTCATCACCAAAGATCACCACTTCTCCACCTGCATAGGGTAGGTGGATCTCTTAGTGGATTGGTAAAGAGACAACCCTTAATTGGGCTAACCAAGATCTTCCTAAGATTAAATTAAACCTAGGCATCTCCTCTACCATGATGATTCTGCATTAGTGGGCAATCGATCTCTTTCCACAAAATCAATAATGATGGTTCCCTTAACCACAACACATGCCCCGTTAAATGACCTCAAACAAGAAGTTGTTGTGGACCTGATTTGGTCCACTAGGCCTAGCTCGTTAACAACAGGGAACAGGATTACATTGGTTGTGGCCCCACCATCGACATGCACCCTACGAATCTTGTACTGACCCACATGAATTGTTATGAACATAGGTCAGTGGTTACTTGACCCCTTTTAGGATTAGCTTTAATGGCTTCATCATGAAAAGTTAAGAGGGTTTACCATGGTTCTTCAATTGTAGGTGGAAGCATCATGGCATAAATGGCTTTTTCCTTTGTTGGCATATCTTCCTTAACACGAATGGATGCCAACATGCAGATCAAAGCCTCATGATGTGTAGAAAAATTCATTATTAAATCGTATAGGCTTAAAGTTTTGTTTTTTTTTTTTTTTTAAAGCTTGTCTAACCTCTGTAAGTGCATCTAGGAAATCTTCTCCATCGTCCAGTTGTTTGGTGATTTTTATTTCCTCTACACATCCTAAGAGACAAATTTCCCAAGGAAGAGGGGACTTGGCTTTTGGTTGGGTAGTAGACTTCTGGGCTTTAGTAGTTGCTTTTTGTGAGTGCATTTCCATCTTATCTTTAGATGGTGGCACCATGGGAATCGCTAACAAGGGGGTGGTCTTTGGGGGACCTAATTCAATGCATTTCCTAACCATCTTGTTAGCTATGCACTCATCACATTTCCTCAGGTAGGAAGGTTATGATGTAGTCCCCACCACCAAATTCTAGGAAGATGGGGAATTTGTATGTTTTGGCACCTTAGGACAAACAGTTCTTGGGTTGTTTCCACAACAGGCTACGGGGCCCTAACCATGAAAGGTGTAATGGACACTTGCAATGAAACCTTAATGACAAAAGGGGCCTATGACATAGTTGACATTGACACTTCAATGCCACCAGAGGGTGCACAAACTACAAATGATTCCTGTGTTGCCTCTACATCATCATCATTGCTAATAGCATTAATGGTATAACATGCACTACTAGCGTTCAACGGGTCCTTATAGATGTTCATAAATTGGTTCTCTGTCTGGATAGGATTGCTTTCATCAAGGACCAACTTGCGTTGATCAATCATGCATTCGATATCATCTTTCAGAGCTAGATAGTAATCTGTGTCATAGCCTTGCAACTGATGGTAGTTGTAGAACCAATCCAATTTAAAATATTTAAGCACTGGAGGCTCATTGGGCATAGCTACAAAAGGGTCCTATAGGATCTCACAGTACCTTTCATGATGTTTGCGGGCATCTTCTAACATTTACTTATGTTGTATGCACCCAACACTCAGCAGTTGATCTAAAAGCTCCAATGGCTTAATCAATAGAGGGGTATATTTTGAGCAATCCTTACGCTTAAAGATTGGCCTTGGCAGAGCTTGCCCCATGGTCGTTGATGCGAGTTGGTTGGTTTTCGCATTGCTAGAGCTTAACATTTTGTTGGTAGTGGCCAAGGCCTTAGGCGTCTTAGCCATCTATTTATTGTTGGTGGGCTTGTCTTCATTACCCATAGCCACCACAGTGGTTGTCATGGCTTTCCCCTTTTCCTTATCTTTCTTTGCATGTGCATTCTTGTAAGCTATGTAAGCTAGGTCCTTACTAGCCTTTGTCGCATCCTATATGCTCTTTATTTGAGCAAAGGCTTAACTAAGGGAGCACAAGGCTAAATAATATAGTTTGGATTTAATGAAATCATTTACAACACCCTTAAAAATGGCTAGTAAGTGGGCTTCACAAATCTCATTTAGGGTAGCACCCCAATGTTGTATGAATTTTTGCATGAGTTCTAGCACTTGTTGTTTAACATTCATGAGGTCTAGAGTGGCTTTTAGCTTCAAGTTATACTTGAAGTGAGTTATGAACTAACTTAGCAACTCCTACAGAGTTGAAATGGAAGTGTGAGAAACCACATGATACCAATCTAAGGCTTTGTTAGTCAAAAACATGGCGAAGACACAAGTGACCATGTGTGGCCATGATTGTAGTAAAAAAGACTCTAATCAAAAAGTGACTAGGTGTCCATTTGGATCACCTTCTCCATTGTATTTCGTAAATTGGGGAAGCTAGATTCCAAGAGACAATGTGAGTGGAGGAACAATGGAGCTAATAGGGTCATCCTGATAGAAGTCCATTATGTGGACTATTTTGGAGCTAGCAGCTTTAAGCTGTTTGACCTCATTAGTGAGGGTTTGGATGAGCTAAAAATGCTTGATCTAGACTTGGGAATGTTGTAGAGGGTTGCATTAGTTGTACCATTGGTAGTGTCGTTAGAGCAACTAGCATGGGTGGTGTTATCGATGCACCTACCAGTCTCATTGGGGATGTTATCGAAGCAACTCCCATTGGTGGTGCCATTGGGGCAAATCCCATTGGTGGTGCCATTGGGGCAGCTCCCATTGTTGGTGCCATCAAGGCAGCTCCCATTGGTGGTGTCATCTTAACAACCCACAACCCTGTGGGTGGTGCCGCTAGAGCAACTACCATTGATGGTGCTATGGGAGCAGTTACCTGCCTCATTGGTGATACCGCCGAAGTAGCCCACAACCTCATAGTTCGTTGTGCCATATGTAAAGCTTGGTACGTTTGTGGATGTGTATACTATGGCATCTGAGATAATTGAATAGTAGGAAAAGACGTCACTGCCCACCATGTAGTTGAGGTTGGAGTAGCTATTGATGGTGGGATTGGCATAGAAGGGGTAATGGAAATAGGGCTCATTTGTTGCTACGATATGGGCACAGTATGCACATATGGCAACGTGGGCATCATAGACACTAGTTGCAAAAATTGAACAGACTACAAAGGAATAATAAAGGGAAAGAAGGCCAAAGGTCCTACATGTTGTTGCATTGATAGCATTTGATGGCTACCTACCACCAGCAAATGTTTGGACTGTGGAAGTGTCATAGCTATCACAAAGGAGGCGAAAGACTGTGACTAGTGTAAAAGGAACACAGAGGTAAACTGTGAGGCTAAGGCATAGAGCAGGCCACCACCTTTAGAATGGGATTTAAACTTCTCCTACCCATCTTGAATGAGCTCATCATAGTGGGACACTGTGTCTTGCTCTTTTAACCCACTCATTCGAATATGTTGGTCCAAGATCCATTGGAAAGTTTTAGTAAGCGATATAACTGCATCAGGGGTGACAAGGAACTCCCTTCTATTCTAGTGAATAATTTCAAAGCTATGCTTTTCTTCTATTTCTTGGTGGTCCAAAAATAGACCATTCCTCATCAAGCATTATGTGTTTAGGAGATTGGTGCTACAGTCTAAGAGACTGCCGTTGTAGGCATACTAGGCTTAGTGGTTGCTCAACATCCACCACATGTTGCAAAGGATGAGTTATCTCCAAGCCCAAGGTGGCAGTTGAGGTGTTAGGTGGGTTCATTTTCACTATGTCAAAAAAAACATGAGAAGAAAAGAAACTTGTAAGAAATGTTCGAATGCAGTAAATTTTGAGCTAAAATGATTAAGTAGGTAAGTTGTAAAGAAAACAAGCCAAAAATGGCTAAGTCTAAAAATGCTGAAAAAATGGTAATCTGTGCTATTACGCTCGTCGTGCTCTACAAGATTGTCATGCTGATAAGGTCTTCATGCTCTACAAAACACTTAGAGCTTGACGTAGTGAATAATTTTGGACTTTCTGTGCTGTGAGGTTCCAAAGGAACCATCAACTGGAACCAATCTGCACCAACCGAAATGTGAACAACTCCTACGCTGGCCTATGATCTAGCTACTACAGCAGTAGGTTCATAGGGGTGTTATGTCTACGCTAGCTTGCTACTAGTGACAAGGCTACAAAGCACGCGAGACTACCCATGGCACATAAAAGGAATAGGGAGGCCCTTCTTCTAGCACCAAAAATTGTAGCATCTAAAAACATTGGTGGCTAGAACACTAAGAGGTCATCAAGCGTATAGCCTAACCCAGAGTCCATGGGAGGGCCGTGTTGGAGAAAATAGAAATGGGGTACCCTAAACGATCTAGCTGATCAAATAGGGACATACGTGGTGTACATAACGGCTTGCAAACAATGTTTTCAGAGTGCCATACACAGGAGCTGGGACAGGCAAGAATGCGACATACACAACAACGTAAGTGTACCAATGCATATTGATAATAGAACTAAGAAATTATGCTAACAATTTGAAATACATACTAAAAGGAAATGAAGTGTGAGTTTAGGTGAAGAAATCGACCGTCCCAAGCTTGGGGAACGTAGCTCTTGATTAAATGGTATATTAAATTGGTACGCAGTATCAGATAGGCACAATAAGATAGTGAGGTAGTATGGTCACAATCTCTGGGATGCTTGGGGACACGATGTTGATAGCCACTAGGGGAGCTGAACCTGCTGGGTTGGTCGTTGTCATGCTATGTAGGTATGGGATCACGGTGCTCGATAGGGTGTCACGCTCAAGTGCTTAACTGCAGAGGAGAGAAAGATGATGGAAATTCTCTAATGCTAAGATTTGTCAATCATCAACCTTTTACTCACCAATCTTTTGCAAAAGCCAACTCTTAGAATGCTAATTACTAGGGTATTTATAGAGCCAAGGTTTATGGGAGACGTGGATTGGATGCCACGTGGCTTGGGTTCCATGCAGCATGAGTGTAAGCAAGTCACATTGACATGCTACACTCAAAGTGTCAATTTTAAAGTGTCAAGCTCTGCAAAATAGGAACAAGAACTGAGCATCTACCAAACTGTGACCACACTACCCAAACTACATGTGCCAAAGTTTGAGGGACTACCATGTACCTACAAATAATGCCAAAACAAATGCAACTAGGAGCCTATGCTCTGGGACTATGTCTTCCTCCTCTTTCAAGTAGGGTCAAGTGTAGGGACAATTTTGGGGATCACTAGGGGGTACAAAAATAAAGAAAACTACTAATTTTAACCATCGGAGAGATGGTAAAGCTGAAATGAAGGTCAATGTTGGGTTTTGAGGGCTTCTAGAGACATTCAAAGGCATTTTCCAAGTGTTACGTTGTCTACGCTACCCAGCATGACTAAGCATAGCATGAACACTTAGAAAATATTTGTAGTTTTTGGCCTGCTACCTTGTCTACGCTGCACAGTATAGCAGAGTGTAGCACCCATTTTCCAGTGAATTTTATCAAAATTTAAAATGTTTTCTCATGGCATGCTAATCACACTCTAGGGTGTAGTAGGGCAGGCAACTTTAAAAGCTAGAAAATGCATCTCCCATGTCAAAATGGCTTAATAGCTTTTTGTTCCATATTTAGAAAATTTTGTACCCTGGAACCTCTATTATGGTATCTACGTTATGCAACGTAGCAAAGCGTAACACCAATTTTTGGATGAATTTTGACAAAACTTGCAATGTTTTCCATGGCACATTGATCACACTCCAAGGATGAAGCAGGACAAGTAACCTCGGAAGTCAAAAAATTGCCAAATGCACCTTCCATGTCTGGTCTAACACTTAGAAAAATTTTAGCCCTAAAACTTGTGCTACACTGTCTATGCTATGTAGCGTAGTAGAGCATAACAGGCCCAAAGGTAGAAAATTTGCCAAACTATTTCTTTCATCCTAAGCATTTTTGACAACTCCTAGCTTGGCACTTGGGTGGACTGGTAACTGGAACATGTGTCAAGCTAGGCAAGCTGAAGAGCGTAGCAAGCTTGATGGCTCAGGAGATAGGAAATTTGCTGAACTATTTAGTCCATCCTTAGAGCCTTTTTTACTGCTTTTAACTTGACATTCGTGCAAACTAGCCTTGGAAACGTGTGCTACGTTGGCTGTGCTAGGAAGCGTAGCAGATAGACTTAAAAAAATTTTGCAAATAGCAAGACTTCCAGTGTGCTACATTATCTACATTGCACAGTGTGACACTAGACTTAGAAAAATTTTGCCTAAGTTTTCACACTTAGAAAAATCTACCGTTGAGCACAAAAGCCCGAAATTAGTGGTGTTTCAATAGGATTTGGCAATTTCAAGCCATGGTGGGCCATGTGATGTTTGCCAGTTTTAGGGCTTAGTGAATCATGATTTATGCTAGCTTTAGGCCATGGTAGGCCCAAAGAACTTTCCAAAGGAAAAAATATTTTTTGTTTATTTTGTGTCTTAAGATTTTTATGGATTTTCTAGTTTTGAAGTTTTTATGGCATTTTTATATTTATCATGCTAAAAGAGAAAAGGAAAGGCTTTAATAAGTAAAAATGCAAACAAAGGTAAACTTTAAGCTACATGTAAATTAAAATTTAATATAAAGCAAAACAAAAATGGTGCATACAAGTAAAGTGTAAACTAGGCTAAAGGCTATAAGTACATATGGCTACATGGTTCTAAGTACATAGGGTAGAATGGTTAGGAGTACACATCAACTGTGCAAATGTTTCCTAATCCTTGAGAGATTAGAAAATGTATACAGTCTATTTTGCATAAACTTTTATTCCCCATCTCCTTCTCTAATGATGTTAAAGGGGAACTCTCCCCATAGCATATCCCTAGGTCCATCATTGTTGATTTTGGCCTCTTCTGCTCCGTTAGGCTACTTGACTTTATGGCTAAAAGTTTCTTCTTGAAACTCCACTTCAAACCTTTTTTCTATGTCTACATTTTTTATTGCTAGGGGGACCACATTGTCTCCATGAATGATAATTTCACCTCCCTCGTAAGATAGGTGAATTTCTTGGTGAATGGGCAAGGAAACAACTCATAATTGAGCTAACTAAGGCCTCCCTAGGATAAGGCTAAATCCTAGTATTTCCACCACCACCAAGAAGTTGATCATTGTGGGGAATTGCTCCCCTGTTGTAAAGTCTAAAGAGATATATCCTTCAATAGCAACCCATGATCCATTGAAGGATTTAAGAGCTAATGTCGAGGTATGTTGTATGTGTTTGGTTAGGCCTAAATGTTCAATGATGGTATAGGATATCACATTTTTCATTGCTCCATCATCTACATGCACTCTATATACTTTGTATTATCCTACCCTTATCTCTATAAAGAGGGAAGCCTTGGTTACCTTGCTATTTTGAGGACTGGTCTTGATTTTACTATTGTAAAACACTAGTGGTGTCAACTTTACTTTTTTCCTAGGTAAAGATGGTACCATCACTACATGGATGGATTCTTCGCTAGTAGGGTTTTCCTCACTAATGAAAATAAAGGTCAACATCTTGACTAGTGCTTCATGGTGTGCAACAAAAATCATGACCAAGACATATAGGCTAAGATTTTTATTCTTTTTCTTAAGTGAATATTTGACCTATTCCACCGCATTGAGGAAGTCCTTATTGTTGGTCATGGACATGTCATCCCTATTGTTCTTAACTTCCTCTATATGTTCCAAAATGCAAACTTCATATTTTGCTAATTGTGACTTTGTCTATTTTCCCTTCCCTTGGTGCTTAGGCTCCTCCCATGCTTTACTGGTTGAGGTAGCCTAAGAAATATAGGTCATGGAAATAGATGAGATGTGAGTGGACTTTTGTAGGGCTACTTCCTTTCATGCCTTGGCTTGTTTATTATTTTTGTCTTTAGGCTTTTGCATAGGCATCTTCCATTGTTTGGTTGGGAACTTCTTGTTATCTTTATTTGGTTGGAAGAAATAAGTAATTGCATTAGCTACCACAAGGGGACGTTGTTCAGTTGTAAGGATAGATTCAGTCGACATGGAAGGGAGCACTTTGATTATGAAAGAATCCTTGGGGGATGTTGGTAATAGTGGAAGTTGAAGGGCACCTTTTGTTACGAGGAGGTACCTAAATCATAAATTGTTCACTCATAGGCCCTTGATCATTGTTGACATTGAACATCACTATGGTATATGGGCTATTGTTGGCATTCAATGTGTCCTTATAGATGTGCATCAACTAGTTTTGAGGCCTAATTGGATTAGAGGCATCAAGCATCAATTCATCCTTTTCTATCATCTTTTGAAAGTCATCTTTTAGCACAAGCAAAAATTTGGTATCATGACCTCGGAATTGATGGTAGTGATAGAATCGATCAAGTATAAAGTATCTAGCCACTGAAGGATCATCTTTGGTTGCACAAGTGGGATCTTTGGCTATCTCACATAGCCTCCCATGCCTCTTATGGACATTTTCCATCATTCACTTATATTATATCCTTCCACTCTTTAATAATTGGTTCAAGAGTTTTAATGCTTTTAATGGTAATCTAGAATACTTTGTGTGATCCTTTCATTTCAAGTTTGGCCTTGCAATAGTCAATGTAGAGGCCCTAGACATTAAGGGTTGGTTATTGTTGTTAACAGGGGCCTTGCGTTAGTTTGTTTTTAGTCTCTGGATGGTCATTTCTCTCTTCTTTTCCATAGTAGCCACCACTACATTGTTTTTCCTTCCCCTCTATTTGTCCTTTTGCACATATTGGTTTTTTTACACTACATAGGTGTGGTCATGACTAGCTTCCATAGCATTCTCTATGTTCTTAGTTTGGAAGAAGGCTTGACTAAGTGTTGGGGATCTACATAGTATAATTTTAACTTAATAAAATCATTAACCTCCCACTCGAAGATAGCGAGAAGGTGAGTTTTGGCTATCGGTTTTGAAATCTCATTAGCAAAGAGGTCTATCATTAGATGAACTTTTTCACCAGCTCAAGGGGTCATTTCTTGACCTTCATTAGTTGGTCAAGGATTATATTAGGTTTTAAGTTATACTTGAAATGGTTAAGAAATTGTGTAATAAGGTCTTTTAAAGAGTATATGGGTTCTCTTAATAAAGCATGGTACTAATATCGAGCCTCCCTTGTAAGAGACATAGGGAAAATATGCATTATTATGTGAGGCTACGCTTGCAATAACAAGCACTCAAAGTGGAAGGTTATAACATGTGAGTTGGGGTTACCCTCACTGTTGTACTTAGTAAACTAAGGTATGGGGACACTTAGGAGAAGAGTCAGTTATGGGACACAAAACTAATGGAATCCTCTTGAAAGAAATCCATTATCTTGACGGTGTGAGATGTGGAAGCCTTGAGCCTCTGTAACTCTTATGTTGGGTCTTGGATCATCTAGAAGGCTTGATCCAATCCTTGAGATACCACTCTAGGCTATAGGGTTTACACAAAAGATTGGGGTATAAGCTGGGAGGCCTATGGCCTTGCGATAGGTTGTGACATTGAGGGGAGAGTTTGGATCATCATGGCTACAGGTAGGCTGAATAATGAGAAAGAGGTTTGTACTAGTATCTAGGGCACAAAGGGGACAAAAGGGGTATGTGACCCTTGAGTCACTTGAGGTCCCACTATGGGTTCCATCTATGTGGAAAAGGAGGAAGTCTTGGCCCAACCACCAGTGATGACCATGTAGATCATGGTTACATGAAAAAAGACATGGAGATGAAAAATGGTATTGCTTGTGACATCGATTGTGTTTGGTGTGCCGCTATAACAGGTGCTAGTCCGAACATGGCTCAATAGGGGGGATGCAAGGACTAAAAAATCTATCCTGTGGAAGAGGTGATGGGATTTAAAGTAGACATGGTAGCTCTAGAGGTCGATTGTTGGAAGAGCCCTTCCTATGATTTTCTCATGTTCAAACTTAGCCCCAAACTTGTCTTCTTCCTCCAATTGTTCATCTGAACTAACCTTCCCATCCTCTTCATCCATCTTAATTCATTGAGAAAGGATGCATGCATAGGTCTCATTTAAATGTATTTTATTGTATGGGGAAGGTATGTATTCCTTTCCATCATAGTGGATAAGTTCGTACTCTCATTTACCTTTGTCTCCATCCTTGGGATAAGCATGCTAGCCTAAATTTTTTCACAAATGAAGTGGTAATGGTCTTCATTTATTATTGAAAATTATGGGCTTCGTCCACTAAGCCTAAGTGATTGCCTACACTCAGCTACAGTGAGGTCTTTGGGGTCATAAACCCTTATAGTCTATTGGCTAGATGTTGTCTTGATGAAGTTAAAAGGAAAAAAGGTTGATTGGCTACATGACATGTTGATGATGTTAAAGTTAGCTTGATAAAATTTTTAATTAACTAGTAAAATAAGAAATTTCAGCAAAAGAAATTTTTAAAATGTAAAAGTGGGTATGACTATCAAAATGCTATTCATTGCAACTATAAAATACAGTGCAAGTTGTATTAAAAGGAGGATATACCATTTACTTAGAAAAAACACCTAGGGCTTTATGTCAAACCCCCACCACACTAGGCCTAGCAGCAAGACCCATGTTGAAGCTAGAAAGTGGGAAAGAATGGGATAAGATAACNTAAAAGGAGGACGTCTACCCAAGTTCTATGTCCAATCCTATTGGCCATTGCAAGAATGCTATTTTGAAGCGTAAATCCTTAAATTTGCAATAAAAAATTATGCAACTTTAATAACTCTTTTTTTTGCTAGAAGTACCAATGCTACCACCCATCCCCCTGACACCAAAACCTAGCATGGAGGTTGCAAGTGATTTGGGTTTAGGGAAAATTTTCATAGTAGTTGTTAAAAATTTTAAAGCTAGTGTTTCTATTCTACAAAACCTCAAAACCCCTCTACTATGTAAATTTTTTCGCAAGGCTAGCATTGGTGATTCTATCATCCAAAACTTTATGTGNAGGTCCTCTAAAAATAGGATCCAAGGTGTGCTAGATGATCTTGCCAATCACCCAGTGACTTACAAAGTGTAAACAAGGGGTAATAAAAAAATGTAATGCATATCTAAAAATATATGTATAGAATGGAAAATAAATGTATTCTAACTTGCATAATAAATAGAGCCATAAAATTTATTAAACAAAAATAAAGGGAGTTCAGAGTGTGTACAAGTGATTCTTGAGGAAGCAAAAAGAGTTCACTTCACTGGGGGATTGGAGACTATTAAAGTTGGTATCCTTGGATGTCGCAGTCAACTCCATGATCCATAAACTTCCTAACTTCCTAAATTGTGAAACATTACTATAATCATCACCAAACCTACAGCATTGGTTGTGTAGAAGGGGTAAGATGTGTGGGGTTTTTGGGCTACAAAGAAGAGCTAAATTGGGAGTCTCAATGCCCAGGTGGCTTAGTGTTGTCACAAAATCACACACAATCTTACGGGGTAGAAGTGATTACAATGGCTATGGGTTCCACACTAAAATTTTCTTTCAAAAGCATTGTGCCTGCAATGAATTTTCAAAGCTCTTGAATGCCAAATAAGTGGAATCTTTTCATGGTGTTGAAGCTTGGTTTATATAGCTTTCATGGTCATAAATTTTACTACAAATTTTTGTCTAATTTCTTACATATTGGTGTTACATGTAGGTGTTTTAGGTGTCCAAATCCAGCATGGTTTCTATGTATGGTAAGTTTTGATACCCCCATGGTACCAAAACCATTTTTATTACCCAAAATAGTAAATGGAAATTTCACCCATGTTGGCTTCTTCCACCCATGCTAGCCTTCCAAGAGCAATGTTGCACCTACAATAGCCATGCTGAGATGCATGGACAATGCTAGGGATGCAATATCAACGCTGAAGCTAGAACAATGCTAAAGTGTTGGGGCCATGTTGGAGCAACGTTGGGGGCAAAGAAGCAACATAGGGGATGCAAGAGTTATACCCTCCAATGTTGGGCATAGATGATGTTATACCCCCATAGGTGTTTCCAATTTAGCAAAGGTCATACCCCCACAACCCCCCACACCCTCTGTCAAAAGCCAAAATATAGGCATGATATAACTTTTTTCACTTGGGAATTAAGGCTTTGACCACTTATGAGGCACTTTTCAGCCCCAAAAGATAAAGTATGTAAAATTGTACCTTCTAGAATACAATATTCAAATTTACAATGAAAGCTTAGCCTCAGGTTTCATCGAGTGAGAGCTATAGTTCAACAAGATTACAACATGCATTTTCTTGGTGGTGTTTTAATGTGAAAGTTTCAACATCTGAGACTATGATTCAAGTGTTTAAAGTGAAAACTTCTAAAGATAGAACAAGCTGCAATTCACATGCTAGACCCTAAAGAAACCCAACACCAATGTAAGATTGTTGAAAATGAAACCATTTATAGGCCACATGCTAGGCCTTAGAAAGACCCAGCATTGAATTTTGGAATTGTTGTAGATGAAATTAGTGGCAAGATATATGTTGGGTTTCTAGAAAATGTGACACAAATTTTTAAAAGTTAAACAAGGCAAGATTCATTACAAGCCACACATTGGATCTTAGAAAATCCAAGACTGATGTAAAAAATTACAATGAATAGAACATGTTACTAGACACATGTTGTGCTTTAGGAAACCTAAAACTTATGTTTAATTGATGCAAATAAAATTGGTGATTGGCCACACATTGGGTTTCAAGAAAATCCAACAAACTTTTATAAATTTTAATGAAGCAATATGGGTTACAGTCTACATGCTGGGCTTTGAGAAATCCCAAACAAACTTTCATTGTATGAGACAGGTTCACAGGCTAAGACCAACACTAACAAAAAAATTTTGCATTAGATTTTAGTAAAGAAGTGTAAGTCATAGGCCTTCGTTCTAGCGTCATAAAACTATAGCACCTAAAGAATTGAATGCTAGAGATCCAAAAATTCTAGCATAGAATAGTTTTATTCGTAGATCCATGGGCCTTAAAAAAGGATTTGGAGCACCCTGGGAGGTCTCTTCAATCACCAAAGCACTTATAAATTTATTACCAAATTAGAAAACATAAAGATGAAGAATGTATGCAATAGTGGTTTAAGCACCAAATATAAGAACAAGAACAAAGAAATAAACGAAATAATATAGCAAAAAAAAGAAAACTACAACCTTGTATTAATGCACTATAAAGACAAAGATTTAGAAAATATAGATTATGTGCTATAAAAAAAACCCAATAAAAAAATATTTTTGATGTCTGATGCAGATAGTAGGATGTATTCTACCACCAAATCTACACTTATCCTTCTCTAATCAATCTGCTCTTAAACATTGCTTGCCACAACTCTACTCTCCTTTAGATGCTTTGCATTGGGAAGAAATAATTGTGGACTTTTGGAGATCTACACTGCTCTAAAAGTTTCAAGTTTAGTTGAATGCGATGCATTCCAAAAGTCCATTCAATGAAGTGAATTTTTGTTTAAATAGGCTATAGAGGTCCCAATTTGCTATTGATTAATTCTACCATGATTGCTACCAAATATCTAACAAATTTTTTCAAGTTTAGAGCACTTTCTTGGTAGAGTGTGAGCAATTTTAGCTAATTTCTTTCCCCACACACTACCCCCACATGCTACCCAATGTGTGGAACTAAGATGCCCAACATGTGGGCTTAAAGCATAAATTTTACATGTTATCTCTATAGCTTTCCCAATGTGTGGAACTACAATGCTCATCATGTGAGGTGAAAATACCAAATTTCACAACTTGCAAAGCACTTGCAAAACCCACAAGTTAGGATACATGGAATTTGTAGCATGTGGAGCATTTTTTGGCTTCCACAAGCTAGGATACAAAACATTCATAGCCTGTGAAGCATTTTTTAGCCTTTACAAGCTAAGATGCATGAGATCTACAGTGTGTGGACTACATATCTCAATTTTTTTCCATTCAACATTGCCCTAAATTCCATCAATACAAGGCCATAATGTAGGATATTTAAGCAAAAAATAAGGCAATTGTATCTGCCCTTATATTTCCACCAAATTACAACAAAAATTTTGGCTTTGGATTTTTTTATACTACAACATGAATTTTTCCTTGATGTGTGTCAAATTATAGGGTGAGTTTCCCCATCTTCTTTTCTTCAAACCTCCTCTAGATTTCCAAAAATAACAAATGAGCCATATTAGCTTGGAATTTCCCCATGAGAATGGCACTTCCTTTAGTAACATAGGTGGAAATTCTATTTAATCTTTTAGTTCAAAAGATGTGATAGGTCCCAACCTTGCAATAGATCTTCTCTTCTATGGAAAATCCATAATATTTCTTTTCACTTGTTCCATAGAACCTCAGCACCTATAACTTCCTTTCCTCTTTGTTAAATCTAGTGGAGATTTGGGCTATGTTTCCTTTGGCATTGAAAGGATTAAGTAACTTAGCTATTACCTCAACTGAATATGACACTATGATCCCTTCAATCTTGATAGTGGCATCATCTTGTTTATTCTTTCAAAACTAATATACTTCCCCTAGATACCATTCACCATTGAATGAAAGTATGGGTAAAATAGGAGAGACTTGGAGTTTCTCTTGACCATCAATAGGGATGAACTTCATGAATAGTTCAAAGTTTAATTTCACTATGACTATGGACATGATAGATTTCTCCTAAATGGCTTGAAGACATTCATCCGATAGCATGACATGTTGTCCTTACTCTTGAGCAAGTGGAGCATCAACTATAGCTTGTGTAGATTATTCTATCATAGGTGTAGGATGATGGATGTTGTAATATTAGGCTTCCTACTTAGCTTGTGGAGCTTTCTCTCTAGCTTATCCTCTTCCTCTAGGTCTCTTACCCCTTTGCTATGAGAGTCCTTTAGCTACAAGTCTTTTAGGAGCCATCTTCAATCATAAAGAGTTTGTTTAAAATTATCAAAAGATTTTGAATAAGTTTCTTAACAATTTATAATTCTCTCTCAAGCTCTTCTATTTGATTAAGATTAATCCTTTTTATTATTATTTAGTTCTTATTAAGATTATAGAGTTAGAAAAATTTTGAAAAGAAACCCCTAATTGTTATATTCTCTTGATGCTTTTATTCTTTATGACCTCTCACAATCTTGAATCTCTTGTTTAGCATGTGTTTGAATGGTTGGTTAAGAAGGATTGTTAAGTTCATTAGCCTTTATTTGGTTATTTAGTTAAAAAAGTAATTATTGTTCTTATCCTTAATAAGTTCTTCCAAGCATTAGAAAAATTTAACACAAATCACACAAACTACATGCAACACTCTTCCACAAGGAACTAATGAAGCTCCAAAGCTTGGATCAAAGGGTTAGAAAAATAGCATGAAATCTCCTTGTATGAAATGAAGCAAATTAAAACTTTCTAACCCCTCATGTGTATATATAGATGTTTATATAAGCTACATAGTAGATATGACATCATGGATGCAATATTGTAGGGCTAATACATTGTATCTATGATATCACCTTTGAAATTTTCAATATTTTGAGCAATTTTTGATGGAAAAATTAAGTAAAATAGATAGTCTAGAATGTATAGATATGTTCTATATGATTATTGATCATGGATGATGCTCCGATATAAGAATTTATCATTGAGAGGTTGTGAAAGAAGGAATTTGGATAAGGTAAGTCAATTTAAGCTTTATAGGAGATGGTTGGTAAAAATTGTCAAATGTATAACTAATAGTGAGTATACAAGAAAGTAATAATAATTATCTAATTTTTTCGAAGGCATAAGATGATGTGTAATTGATCATCAGGTATGAAACACAAGAGCTATGCAAGTCCATCCTCCCCAAAGCAAGCTTTAACCCTTAGTGTCCTTGTATAACCAAACTTATAAGTGTCTAAAGGAGTTGAACGTAAAACATACCTATCTTCTAAAAACACACATGTTAGTATTTTACCTTACTAAGAAAATCATACTATATTATAAAAAACCATTAAATTATGATTATAAATAATAATGAGATGGAATGGTGGTAGCAGGAATTACAAACAATGGAACATGAGGTGTCATATCATAGGCATAATGAATTCTTATGTGTGGTACATGGTTAAAGTAATCATTAGCCCTTCCATCCAAGATCCAAACCAAGTCCATACCACTTACCAATGACATTGCATTGTATCATCCCAAAACAAACAACTACAAAAATATCCTAATTTTAAAAAGTATCAACACTTGGCAAAGAAGTTCAATAAAGTAACTTACTATTTAGCACATTTTTATTTTTCAAAAGGAGATTTGGCCATTGGACAAAGGAGTGCTTTTAAGCATGGGTAATATGTCTTTCTAGCCCCATAAATAATGCAAGTCCAAGAAACCTTGAAATTTCTAAGAAGTCACCTATCTTCAGGCATGGGTAACATGTCTTTTGAGTGGAACCTCCAAAAATTTTTATTTTGTGCATTTATTATGTTATTATTGTGTCAACCTTACCAAAGGACTACCTTCAAGCATGGGTAACATGTCTTTCTAGTGGCATGGCAAGGTAGCACTTATTTAAGGCATACTTCCATTTTTCGTTAGAACTTATGTAAAGACTACAATTGAACAACAAGATTAGACTCATAGTAGTAGTCATAGAGAATCCACAAATACCCTAGATATCACACCCTTTTCATTCCTACTAGGTCCTTTACATTTCTATCCATGCATAATGATCACACATTTATTTTAGTTTTATTATGAATAGAATGTCATTATGGTCCTGGTAAAAACTTCTTATTATTGGAAATGAGTGGATGGATGATGTGGTCTCACTATATATGACATCAATCGTTTAATCACTTGATGATATAGGATGATATTCCCATTATTATGACTACATCTTATCTTATTCTTTTATAATTATTGGGAAAATAAAAAGAATATGTACATGAAATATAGTAGAAAAATCATAGAAAAATGATAAGAATAGAAAATTTTGAAAAGAACTTAAAAAGTATCAAAGACTGAAAAATGGTTAAGAAATGGAATTGATGCATAAGTATCAAACTTGATACTACCATGACTGTGACATCCCATTCTCGAATGTCGTAAAAATATGACTGCTTTATTTATCGCATTCATCATCTTCTTAGATAATATAATGGAAACATCATAAATACTTAATAAATAAATAATTAGTACTATAGAATTAAAAAGAGGAAAATAGAAAAATTTTATTAATAGGAGAGAGTACGGTAATACCCTTTGGGTTATCTCCCTATGCCACTTAAGACTTAGAGGCAATCTGGCACTGCCACCACGGTTAGGCTATCCTACCAAAGGGGTGATCAATCCCTTCTTATCCTGCTTCACCTAGCTTTCATCACTTGCCTATCCCAACTCTACAACTCCATGCTAGTACAATCTATAAACTTGACCTTAAATGGCATAGGTCAAACCCTTCCCCAAGGGATACATGAATAATCGTAACTCCTCATAATCAGGTGCCCCTTCATTTGAAGGTTAATTATATTATTTACAATTGTTTCCACCATTAATAAGGTACAAGACATTATAATCTTACCCCTTTAGGCATCTAGCTCATCCTCAAGCACTTCCTCTATATCCAACTACTGAGCTGCTACTTCATTGTTATGCTCCTCAGCTTCAATTCTTTTATTTTTCTCATTATCATCTATAAAACTAGAAGACCAGAAATTATAAAACATAATTTATTACATCCATAATAAATACACTTTATCATTCAATATCATGATGATAAAAAAGTTGGGGGTAAGTATTAAAAATAAATCCTTATTTTTCCCAAGTCTGCTAATCACAAGTACTTCACTAATGGTTTTATTTCATAATTTCTTGGTTTGTTGGTCTTAATTGTAATGGTTCTAACTTCAAATTTGACGTTAGATCATAATGGCAAAGTATTCTAGTCTAGCACATATGGTAGATCATTTTCATGAAATTTCTCTAGCAAGCTTACATGGAAAACTAGATGAATTTTTAAGGTTGTTGGAAGATTTAACCAATATCCTACTTTGCCATATCTTTTAGAGACTTCAAAGGGTCCAAAAAATTTGGATGCTAATTTAGTATATTTTCCAAGTTTAAGAGAACTTATGGTAGGTTTTACTCTTAGTACTACTTGATCTCCTAGTTGAAATTATTTTTTAAGTCGATGTTGATCAACATATCCTTTCTATTTATCTTGGGTAGCTTGTAAATTTTGTTTAACTCTTGTGACAATGTTTTCCATTATTCTCATTTCTTCTTCCTTCCATTATGTTCTTAAAGTTGGATCTACCCAAGTTAGTGATGTAGGATAATTACGTCCATACACTACTTTGAATGGTGTTTGATGTATGAAACCTTGATAATTGTTATTATAGGAAAATTCTACTAGGTGTAAATAATTCTCCCATGTTTTTGGTCTACTTACAACATAGCTTCGTAGGATATCTTCTAATATTCTATTCACACATTTAGTTTCCCAATCAGTCGTAGGGTAGTAAGTTGTGCTAAATTTCAATTGGGTTCCAAGCTCATTGAAGAAATGTTTCCAAAATTTTGATATGAACTTGGGATCTTAGTCCCAAGTAATAGATTTTGGACAACCATGTAATCAAAATACTTCACATATGAATTTTCGGGCTAAGTCTTCTACTATGTTTGTAGATTTTAAAGCTATAAAATGTGCCATCTTTGATAGATGATCAACCACTACCAAAATTGAGTCATTTCCCTTTTTGGTTATTGGCAATCCCACAATGAAATCCATGGTGACATCTTCCAATTTCCAAGTTGGAACTTCCATAGGTTGTAATAATCTACTAGGTTTTCTCTGTTCATCTTTTATTCTTTGGCATGTTGAACAATTTTTAATGTATGCGGATGTAACATCCACTCATAGGGAGCAAAAGCTAACACTCAAAGCCCCCTAAAAAGAAAGCTAGTTGAAAGAAGAAAATTGCCCATGTGGCTTTCTTTCTACAACAATGGAACTAGCATTAACCTATAAAATTGAAACGAGATCAATAACGCCTAGATCTAGCTTTGAAATAGGTTAATCAATATTAATTTAAGAATTAAGAGATAATTTTAAAAAGAAATAGGCATAGTAAAATATCTGTACAATATTCATTAGATTAAAAATATCAAACTTTTTATTATTCAACCTAAAAAGAAATATTTAATTAGGATCATCTGCACATTTTGAAAACCAAAGAAATGACCACAAAAGCAGATAAATTAATGATCTCCTATTTGTTCAACCACATAATAATATTTTATAACTTCCAGCCACACACAAAAACAAAATCTTAATCTAACTCTTGTAACCATTTTACCAGTAAGCATTTAATCAGGAAATTCATATGTTCAATAGCATAGAATAGATACATCGCAATCATAAATTAACATCCTAGGTTTTCCCCCACTCCATCAACTTATAGAAAGATATTAAAATCAGACTTGAGAAGGTGTAGGAAGAAAATAAGTATAATTCAAGATTTAGATCCAAGATTTGTGCATTCAAAAGGGGAGGGTTTATCAACCAAAATCCAAGAATTCAACAATTCCCAATTATCGATGGGCCCAAGGATACTCTCACTTTCTGCCGGTGGTACTAATCCTCATATCAGGGATCCATAGCCCCTGTTGACAATCCTTTGCCAAAAATGCCCCAAATCATTATGCGTGTTTCTAAATCATTACAAAAACAACTCTCATCCAAATCATTTAGGTATGAGAGTGCAGAGGATGGGCAAAGAGATCCAAACAATAAGTCTAAGCTTACAACAACAATCTTGATATTTTCATACAAGCATTGTGAAGGTGGTTAGACAAGCAAGAAGAGAAAATTTTAAGAAAATCAACCCATGCTAGCCATTATCAAACATAACAAAGATGGATCATTTTACCTCCTTGCTTAGATATCTTGCTTACTAGGAGGAATTATCTGAATATTGGATTGCTATGTCGCACTTGTTTTCTTTCTCTTTCCTATCTCTTGTAACAGTGACAGTCTTCTCTCCCTTCATAGCCACACTCCTTGTTGTTGTATTCTTCTTTTTTGTGTTCTACAAAGTTACTTTTCCCTTGTGTGTGTCCTTATTTTTTCCTCTTCTCTTCTTCCTATTTGTAGGTGGAATAAGGAATAATGAATG
>MNCI01000751.1:175324-188786 GCA_015680685.1 Gnetum montanum | reverse complement strand
ATCAATGCATCACATTTAGATAAAATAAAATATAAAGCTACAGTATTTGCACAACATATCCCTGATTCATGGGTCAAATTCCTCCAACTTCATTCATAGGTCAAGTTCCTCAATATGAGCATTCATTTGCATCTCAACATACCTATTTTAGCTCTTGAGGCACACCTTAGAGCATTTTCCTCTGTTTCCCAGCATCTCTATTGAAATAGAATGGAAAATATTTGTTTTCCCATATATCATCTGTTATTATTATTCTAAAACATTCCCAACATGTATTTTAAATCATATTTCTTCTGCATAAAATATTTAAACATTTAATCATAATACATATAAAAATATGGTCAACAAATTTATTACTATTCCAATTAGCCTTTTCCACCAAAGAACACACACAACTCATCAACAAAACATGCATACAAACACACAAAAAGACTATTATAATCATTAATGCAAAAACTCAAGGAAAAGTGGTTCGTTACAGAGGATACATCATTCTTCATTCTAGGCCAAAAATAAGATTTGTGTATCATCATATAGGTCTTAATATAACCTAGGTGTCCTATGTATGGTACTTCATGTGCTTCACACAACAACCTTAGTTTCATATTTCCTTCTGGTATGCACACTCTTTGTCCTTTCATCAATAAACCATTAGAGGTAAGTTGATATCGAGGCTTAGAGGAAATATTGGTCAAAGTCTTCTTTAAATAAGTATCTTCTTTTATTTGTTCCTTGATTTCCTCTTCCATAGGCGTCGTTACCACATCTATCATTAAGTTCCACAATCAACTAAGGGCAGTGGCTACCATATTTTTCTTACCAGGGATATATTTGATTTGAAAATCATATTCAGCCAATAATTCTACCCATTGCCTTTGATGACTATTCAAAATAGGTTGTCTCTACAAATATTCTAAAATTTTATGATCTATTTTTAGTACAAACCTTTTTCCACAAAGATAATGTCTCCAAACTTTCAAAGCATGGACAATTGCTAGCAATTCCAAATCATGGGTTGAGTAATTTACCTCAGCTCCTCGTAATTTAAGAGATTCATAACATACCACTTAATCGTCTTGTGAAAGAACTGCATCAATTCCTATTTGACAGGCATCTATGGATACTTCAAATGGTAATTCTTCATCCAAAATTCTCAAAATAGGTGCTATAGTAAGTAGAATCTTTAGTGTAAGGAAAGCTTCCCTGCATCTTTCATCAAACTTAAAACACATTTCTCCTGCAAAAGGCCAGTCAATTGGGCTACCAATGTGGAATAATATTTAATAAAATGTCAATAAAAACTAGCTAAATCCAAGAAGCTACGAATCGCTGTAATATCTTTTAATTCAAATCAATCTCAATTTGCACTAATTTTTGCTAGATCTACTTGCAATCCTTTCTTAGAAAGTATATGATCTAAGTATGAAACTTCCTCCTTAAAGAGTTCACATTTACTAAATTTAGCTTTTAGCTAATGCTCTTTAAGAATTTCCATTGTAATTTTTAAATGTTTGACATGTTCTTCTCTCGACTTAGAATAAACAAGTATATCATCTGTAAATACTATAACAAACTAATCAAGATATTCATGAAAAATATTATTCATTAATGCCATGAATTTTGCAGGTGCATTAGTTAATCCAAACATCCTCACAACAAATTTGTATAATCCATACGTAGTTCTAAAAGTAGTTTTCTCAATATCTTTCTCCTTGATTCTTATTTGGTGATAACTTGATTTTAAATCAATCTTTGAAAAATAACATGCACCTGTAAGTTGATCAAACAAATCATCGATCCTAGGTAAAGGATAAGTATTTTTAATCATCACTTTATTCAATGCTCTATAATCAATGCATAATCTTAGCATACCATCTTTCTTTTTAACAAATAAGACTGGTGCACCCCAAGGTGATACCCTAGGTCAAATTTTCCCTTCTTCCAATAATTGGTTGAATTGTACTTTTAATTCTCTTAACTTAGAAGTAGAAAATCTATAAGGGGCTTTTAAAATAGGTTGTGTACTAGAAAAAATATCAATAGCAAGCTCAATGGTTCTTTTTGGAGATAGTTATTTAGTTTCCCCAAATACTGAATCTTTATACTCCTTAAGTCCTTTTGGAATCTCAGTACCTGAACATCTCTGAGGTTGGATTACTTTGACAACCAACATCATAGCACCCTTTCTGACTAATCTTTTGGCTTGCTTAATGATTATTATATAAATTTCCCTTGCTATTCCTACCCCCCTTAGAACCTTGACTCCGTCAATTGTTGGAACTTTTAAAATACGAGTTCCAAAGTGGTTAGTAATATCAAATTTTTGCAAAACATTTCTAAAATTACATCAACATCACCTAGTTTAAATTCAAAGAATTCATCAATGAAACACATGTTTTGCAAGGTAAAGTTAATTTTTCCATACCTGGTATGCTTGCTCATAGTCATTCCATCTACCAATTCTATCCTAATAATTTTCTTGGAAGGTAACCTTAATTTCATCAAATTAATTAACTTTGGAGAAATAAAGCTATCATTTGCACCACTATCAATCAAAAATTTAATTTTTTTACCTTTAATTAAACCTTAAAAAATTATTAAAGCAAATTCAAATTCACACAAACCTAATTTAGTTGATGCCAATATCTTCTTCACAGTTGTGGTGGTGGTTGGAATTTTTCTTTTGTTCATGTTTGGGTTGGATTTTTTATTCCTGATTTGGTTGGTCCTTTGTACTTTTGTTTGTAATTTTGGATAGACTCATTTGAAATGATCTTTTCCACAAACAAAACATCTTGATCTAGACCAAGCTCTTTCAGTTGGTGTTTCCTCTACCATTTCTTGTGAAAAGGTAGTTTGTCAAAGACTTGCTTGTCAAAGAGTAGCTTGTATCTAATTCGATTCCTCATAATCCTTAGTAATTCTCTATGCTTCATCAATAGTTTAAGGATTATGAGCTTGTGTTTGGTGACGCGGTTGAGCATGTAGTCCACTAATGAATTTTGAAGACGATTCTCCCTCAGCCCCATGACTTGCATACCGAGAAAGATCACAGAATTCTTTTTAGTAATCTTCTACGGATGACCTTCCCAATCCTAAGAAATCAAATCCCATTTTCCACTCTTTGAGGAAAGAATTGGGTACAAATTTTTGTTCAAAATCTAGACAAAAATTAATCCAATTTGTAATCAAACCTTTAGATCTCAATTCCTTCCACAATGTTGCCACAAATCCTCCTAAATACAAGGAGATAACGTCTAAACATTCCTGGCTTGAAAATTTTAACATATCGAAGTAGGTTTTCATTGTATCAAGCTAATTCTTTATCTTGGCACTGGATCCAAGGCTCCATCATAATGATCTAATTTTACTTTCTTGGCATGTACTTGGATCAACAATTCTCTAGGTGGATTAAGCCAATTCCCATATCTCTCACCTTCAATTACTACTCTATGGCCTAAAGGAGGGATTTCAATATCCTGTCCACTAGCAAGTAGGGGTTGTTTTTGGTGTGGATCCCTAGGGGAAAGTTGATATTAATCTTGATGTTGATTCCTAGGTGAAACGTGGGTAGGATTTAAAGGCTAAGTGAGATGATCAGTTAATTGCTTGATGGAGTCTGCAAAGGAATCCATTTTTCCTTGCACCTCTAATCATTTATCCTTTAAACTCTAGGAGAATTTCCTAATTTCCTCAGATATATTTTGCATTTCTATCCCAAACCTCTGATTTGACTGACGAAGCTCTTCTTGAACACCCCTAATCTCATTAATTTGTTCTTCAAGGGCATTCATCCGATCATTAGCTTAGGCCTCTATTTCTCTCCAATTTATTCTTCAGGTTGGACATTAAGTTGAAGAAATTAGGTATGTTGGTAATCCTTAGCTTCTATGGCCATTTTCATGGGTCTCAAAATAGTTAATTAGTTGTAAAAGAAGTTGAAACTATTATGGATTTCTTATTGAGGATCGAATCCTAATTATTTTTTGAACTTTAAACAATGGATAAAAACACTAATTTTCTATAATTCGAAAGCTAAATCTGATAGTTCCGTTAAGTTTGGAAGGTTCAGATTTATTGGAATTAGTTTTTATTTAGTTCAAAATAGATTCTGAATTCAAAAGTTGTACCCATTTTAAATTTATAAAACTTGCACATTTTTCAAAACTTCCTAGGAGGTCACCCATCCCAGTTCTACTCTAGAACAAGCATAATTTAATGATAAAGTTTTTATATCCTTTATTATGAAGGCGTCAATTTGAGCTTTTTTAAAAATACTTGTGCATGTTCTTAATTTAAATTAACAATTAAAGATGAAAAATTTTAAAATTTTTCTGTCAATTGACAGCAATTCCGAAATTCCCGTCAATTGTCAAGAAATTCAAATTTTTCATCTACCAACAAAAAATTTCTAGTGCACAGGTGACAACCATTTTAGAATCCACATAGCCCTCCTCTGGGCTGACGCAACCCATCTCAGGGTCTACACAGCCCTCTTATGGACTAGCGTGGCCCATCTCAAGACTTGCATGACTTTTGCGTGTGTTCAATGGAGAGGCAGTTTCTACAGGTGTCCGAAGAGGTAGTTTGTGGTAGCATGGAAGGCAGTTTATGGTAGCACGAAAGGTAGTTTATGATGGTGTAAGAGGTAGTTTATGGTAGTAGATGTGAGGCACTCCACAGCAACAAGTGCACAGCGGTAAATAATGGACATGTAGTGGTGAGCAACAACACATGACGATGGTGACAAGTGCATGGAAATGGGTAGTACGGTAGTAACTAGGTGTAGTGAGGCAACAGGTAGTAGAAGGCAAGCATAGCAAGGTGCGATGGCAGGACGTGGCAATAGACAACAAAAGATGCAAGCGTCACAGTATTGAAGGGGGGTGATGTGCAATGGAAGGTTGCCCTTGGGCCTAGCCGAAGGGCTAGTCCCTTTGCAACCACAACGGGTAGCAGACTTGGCCACAGCTGCCAACAGCACTGGCTATGGCTACCAGCATAGTCAATTGTAGCTAGTAGAAAGATCAATCATGGCCCTCCAAGGATTTGAAATTTATTATTACTATTTTAATTATTTTTTTAATACTTAATAATTTTTTAGGCTCAAAAATTGAACCCTAGACCTCTAGCCCCTTGTTTTTATTTTTTTTATATAATTTAAAATTTTAAAAAATTACCTTTTATTTAATTTTAAACTACACGTAACCTAAGAATTATCGTATCTTTCAAACCGTAAGTCAGATTTTGATGAAAATGGTACCATTGGAATCATCTTGGAGAGCACTTCGAGTTAAGCTAGAGATAATTCCATTTTAGGGAACCTAGAAATCATAAAATCAAAAAGAGTAAACATTATTTTTTAAAAACAAAAAGTAAACATTAGCTTTTAAAAATAAAAAGTACACATTAGCTTTATCAAATCTTTGATTAACTTAAGTTAAAACTTCCTCTTAACTTCTACTATGATTTTTACTATTGTATTATAAATATGAGAAGAAAAAAAAGGCTTTGCCCATCACAACTCAATAGAAGATTGAAGGATTCTATCAGCAAAGAAGCTTGAAGATTTTCTACTATCAAAGGATTCTAACCATCTTCATCATGGTCCCCAAGCATCAACCTTCACCCTACCTCAAACTCCTTCAGGTAGTTCTCAATCACCCACTATTATTTTACATCAAAATAATGTACTTTTTGCTTCCGATTGTGTTTGTAACTTACTTGGAAAGGAGGGGTTTCAGTACCTTACAACTTCAAGGTTATCTAATTTACTTGTCTTCCCCATTTTTAAACTTTCCTATTACAAAGGTGTTCTCATGGAATGGTGTGAACAGTATAATAGTAAAAAACGTTCTACTTCCTAGTTACTTTTTGAAGCAATAACAATCCTTTCTTTTGATATTTGAATAGCCTTGGGTTTTTAGAAAGGAGAGGATCCTTTAATTCCATCAGCTTTCTCTCCAAAATTTAAATCATTTCTCAAAAAGAAATTATCTGATTATGTTATTGATTCTACTCTTGGTAAAAGCTAATTTGTTCATGGATATTTCATTAATGGGGTTCACTTTGATTTATGTCTACTCATTTATATTAAGGTTTTGTGGTATAAACAACAATCCCATGTTAATTCTTATTCTATTTACATACTTCATGATGCCATAACTAGTAGAATTTATGACTGGTCGTTGTCTTGTTTCTTTCCTTGGTATAATGCCATGACTAGAATTACTGTTGTCCAACAAAATCTTGCAAAATCTTATATCCTATGTTGTGTACCATTTTTCATGTGTTTGATCCTAAGCTATGACCATCCAAATAAAATTTTTTAGTCATTACAATCCTCGCTTATACCCTAAATTTCTCGAACATGAGAGAGATATAAGGAGTAAGATTGTGGGTGCCAAGAAAGGTTAGCTGGCTTTACAAGATGCTCAAAATCAGAAGGAAATCAATGAGCTATTTTTATGTGTTTATTATTTTCTTCTTGTGGATTGTGTCTTTATTTTATGTATTTGATAGTACAATCTAGGCTACAAAATGAATCGATTCAAAGTGCCCAAGATGAAGCTACACAGACTAACGAAGTTCAAAATACTTCAACCTTTGGTATGGTTCAACTACAAGAATAGATCACACATTCTACTTCCAAGGCATATATGTCTTATTTATTTTTTTAATAAATTGCTTTTTTTCTTTTTTTAGAGGCAACGTACTAGACAAAGTTCTAGTGGTTCAATAGTTATAAGGCAACAAGCCCAACAACAAGCTCAACAACAACCTCAATAAACTTGACAAAGTACAAGACAAGATAAAGGAAAGCAACTAGAAGTAATTTTTACTTATTTAAAGGTTTGAATACTTCTCTCTTTCCTTTGTATGATGTTGATTTTTTTGTTGCAAATGTATATGGAGTAATAGTACTTTGTTCGAGAGATGGACAGAGATGATGCAAGTGTTACTTCTAAATAGACTCCAATTCCTCCATCTAGATCACTAGGCATGCCTTCTTTTCTTGCAATACCTATAAGAGGTTCCCTACCACAAGGAGCACCAACACCACTTCCTAAGTCTATTCCAATGGTTCATTCTTTCTCTATTTTAGGTTCTTCTTTTTTGATGGGATAGATAGTGGTGGCTACTAAAGAAGAACTTCTACTTCTTTGGTGTATTAGTTAGTGAATTTTTTATAATAAACCCTATTCTATTTGTGAGGATGTCTACCATTTAAAGAAGTCTCAATCATGCAACTTCAAGGTAGATTATGATTTAATACTAGCTTGAGTTCCATCATCTTTGCATCCAATTCCCAAGGATGCACCAAATGTTGTAAAATATTTGGAGAAACTCTTAGGAGAATTGGAGAGTGCAACATGCTATGCTCACCATCTAGAGAAGCTTTTTTTAAGGATTGCTTCAAACAATCCTTTTGTGACCACACAATTTAAGGAGATCTATGACTATCTTCAATTATGCTCCTCTTTTTCATCAATGGAATTTTTCTTACTAAGCACTACCTTAGATTTAGCCAATCGATCACACAATTGTTTGATGTACTCAGTCACACATCTTGCTGCAGCTACTAATTCCTCCTTTCTTTTAAGTTGGGTCTTCAACATATCCATCTGTATTGATCGATCATCCATGTCCTTTTGCCATTCCTTCTCTTTCATCTACATAAACAAGACTAAAATTATGAGTTATAAATAAATTAAGAAAAATGGAAGAGTAAAGAATAATAAAGAAATATTATTACCTAAAACTAATCATTGTCAATTTGGATTACTTGAAGCATTGATAGTGTTGAAGGTTTTGGTGGTAAGATAATGTTTCCCTGTAAATATCTCCATATGAGTTGTTCATCCTAGTAAAAAAATAAATGTGAAATTAGAATAGTAAGATAATGTTTCCCTGTAAATATCTCCATATGTGATCATAGGAAATTTTTGTGATTATAGTCCTTGTCATGACTTTTACTAAATTCAATAGGAGATGGAGATTTTTTCTTAGTTGTAGAAGCCATTTTAATTGTTATGATGCTTAAGTGTGTGTACATTTAGAATTGATTTCAACTATGAAAGGTATACTTTGTAATATTTGATACAAAAAATTGTGTAAAATCAACTACCTAGCATACATTGACAAATCCCCAGTAATAGCACCAATGATAAGCTATTAGGTATTCGAACACTCAACCATACAAGTCACAAGTGTTCACATGTGACCTGATTATAATCCGTGGATGGCCAATGTAAATTTACTAATAGTTGATGCTCAATTCACAATCGTTATCTTCTAATGTAGAGTTAATGAAGCGTAGGTTGTATAGTTTAATTCTTAGTGAGGTATATGATAGGATGATGTTGTTTGGCTTTTAATATTGCTAGGTGTTAACATAGTGAAAATGAAGATTAAGTCTAAATCTAAGGATGAAAAAATGTCAATTTGATCTAGCCTATGGTGATAAGTATTCATTCCTAGCTTGTCATACATGTCTTAGGCTCATGCAACCATTACAAGCATTACTAAATACCTTTACTACTAAGTGAATCAAGAAAAGTTACTACTAGATTATCAAATTGTTATACTTTATGCTTGAATCCATTCATACTTATTTTTCCTTACTAATGGACATGGGAAAAGTAAAGTGCTTGGAAAATGTAGAAGGCTTAATAACAATAAACATGCTAAAGAGTAAAGTAAAATTTAAACTAAGTGATATGCTGCAATGGTGAGAAATAAACTTGATCTTTATTGTCAATCATGAATTATGCCCAAAAATAATCCACTCAAATAAAGACTTCATACAATTGTTAAACACCACACTACAGGCATTCACTCTATCGCTAAGTCTAAGTTACAGAAAAAACTACAAGAATCTAGCTAAGTGTTGATGAAAGCTATTCATTTTGACATAATGGTGGGTTGGTATTTATAAGCATTACCATGGCCCACTACATCACATCTATGATGATGTATGCAAAGCTACAATATCGTAGGCTGCATATTTAAAGGTTTTATCAACAACCTTTGAAAACTTCAAAAAGAGATTGACCTTAACATTAATTTTAATCTCTCTAACTCTTGGAAAGTAGTATGGTGCCTACATAGAGGCTTCTAGTGAAGCTTGTTAATGTGTTTTAATATAAAAAGGAAAGGTGTTATCCTATGCTTCTAGATAGTTAAAGCCTTATTAGACTAAGTATCCAACTCATGATCTTGAGCTTAATACCACAACATTTGTTGTTAAGATTTGAAAGAACTACTATATTAATAGATTAATAGATTACTATATTAGCATATCAAAAGATTTTACAATATGTGATGAGTTAGCGTTAGTTGAACATAAAATACAAAAGATGGATTGGGTTGTTCATAGATTTTAAGTTCATAGTTTAGTATCATTGAGGTGAAGAAAATACAATAATAGATGCAGTAAGTAGGATAACTAGAAAACTCTATAGTCTCACTATCTTATCAGGTTAAAGGAATGAGATTCTCTCTTATTAAATCTCAAATCCTTAGTATCAATATAACATATCATTTATATCAAAGAAGATCAATTATACTTAGTAAATAGCTTAAGATCAATGAGATTTAAAGAAATAACTTATGTTTCATAGAAAGTCTATTAAAGACTTTTAGAAGAAGCATATTTGAGTAAGCATTAAATACATCTAGGCAAAAATAATATTTCTCAAAATATTAAGAAACACTATTGATTGTTCAACATAAAGAGGAATATAAGCAAATTTGTGACAAAGTATCTAGTATTGAGAATTGAGAACTTAGAAGAGGGGTTAAATAAGTTCTAGCTAATGAGACCTAATTCTTGCACAATAGATATACATGGTTCCCCAACTTGGGTACATCCACACTCAAAGGATAGAATCCTTGCACACCTACAAACTTTGTTCCTTCAAAAAATATGGTTTCAAGAACACTACAACCTTTACAAAGTCTTGAGATTCTCTATGGGTATTTTCTCTCAGAAATACACCCAACCCCTCAAGGTTCCAACAAGCACAAAGGATGCCTTCTCTTAAGAAGTACATCCAACACCTTAAGGCTCTTAATAAGAGATAGAAATATCAAGGAATAAATTGAACTAATCTTTTGATTTCTTACTTTTTGGCTTAACAAAACATCAAAATCCTCAATAAATGATACAAAGATGAATTATAAAATTTCTCAAGATTTGTATACAATGATAGCTTGATCACATGAACAGTGCTTTTCTCAAAAAGGTATCACTTTCTTTTATAGCCTTGTCAACATCATATGTCCATTGGATATTGTACAATGGCTAGAAATGACTATTTGAGATATCTTTCACAAGCCCAAGACCTCTTACCATGTTCTTCATCTTGCAAGTGAGATGTGTCATTTGTCTTAAAACATCTTGGTTCAGACATCTTGACTTGATCCAACATGTCTTGGCTAATATGTCTTGCCTAAACATGAGACATATGCTATTTTGTGAAGACATATTACCTAAGACTAGAGCTTCTTAGCAAAGATGTCTTGCAATAGAATGAGACATCTTCTCAATCTCCAAGATGTCTTCTTTGAAATTTGAGAAATCTTGCATCCTTGTGATTTCCTTCAAATCCTTGCATTTTCTTGTTGGACTTTAGTATTCTAATTTTTCAATTCATGATCTTGTCTTGGCCTCCTTACTATTCTTTATATACCTTTCTTATATGTACAAGATCTCATAAGTACACTTACAAATTCTCCATTTTTCAAGGTTTTGACATACCAAAAGGTTAACAAGTATGTCAATAACTAAAGGAAAAACATTAGAGACTTGATAGAAGTTTACATCTTCATAGTATCCCAAAATGGAAATAGGAAGGATTGGTAGCATTTAGCATGGAACAACCTCATACTAGAAATGAGAAGGATGGTATCCTTATTATTATAGACCTTTTGACTAAGTCTTTCCATTTTATAGCTAGTAAGGTATTTGTAAGTGTTAAAGATATTATTCAAGTATTCTTTTAAAGATTGCTATACTTCATGGAGTGCCAGCTAATTATTTTAATTAGATATATAAAGTTAATTTTCAAAGTTCATTAGATATAGTAATTTTAACATGAAGGTATGATCTACACTTGCATAAGAAGCAATTATCATTCTTTGAAGAGTACATCATCGAGAATCATGCAACAACTACTAGAAATCATTCAACATGAAGCTAAGGATTATGTGATTATTATAGAAAATAACACAACTCTATGGACTTTCTACTAGAAGAGATTAGATAAGCTCTAGGTAAAAAGAAAGCAAAAAATATTAAATATTACCTCTATAGATATAATGGATAACCATTATGCCAAGACTTTGTCTAATCCTTAAAGCACACAAATATTCAATAAAATGTGTATTATTCATTAAAGCTATCTAAAGTTAATTGTTGGCTTTTAATGTCTAAATTTAAAGTAACATATAATATACTTTATGAGAGGTTCATCTATCCTTATTCATAGACTAATGAATACTTAAGAGGCTTAGCAAAGTTCTTGTAAAAGTTATCAATGGCTTGTAATAAGAGGAAAATATTTTTAAGAGGTATAGCCAAGAGTAGGGTGAAATGGACAAGTGAAGGATATTCTTTGAAGATAATGGATGGCTTCATCCATTAGTTATAGCTTCTCAACTATGGATCCATGATGAGTGACTTATAGGTGGAAGGATTCACCCACTACTAAAAGCTAAGTTATTAGTAGTAAATATTTAGCAAAGCGATAACATAAAAGATGATTATGTATAACAAAGCTAAACAAATAATGTACTATTATAACAAATATAATTATAATCAACAAAAAAAATTTATCAAAATAAAGGGAACTAATGTAATAATAGTGAAAGGTCTTGAACTAAAGGTGTACAAGCTTCACTATTTATAGGTTTTCATTACAACACTTAAGGTTTTTAACAATATTACCCTTGTAATACCTTCCTCGTGATAGCAAATTTTTAAAAAATCAATGCAAGTTTTCCACACAAGTACCCTCCCATGACTAAATTGAACACTCCAGGTTCAAATAGGTCCAAACGATACAAAAATCGAACCAATATGAAGCAAAATATCGTAAGTGAAAGTTGATTACATAGAACTCTTAGTCATGAAAGAAAATTTGAAAAACTCCCCTAGCTACAAATGATGAGAATGGATTTTGGGGCACTACAAGGGTCATATATATAGGTTTTATGGACCCAATATCAGGTATGTGATATCAAGTATCTGACGTCGAGTCTAAATCAATATCAGGCAGTCAATATTGGGGTGCTCAAATATGCATTTAATGAGGGGAATAAGTAAAAAATATGAAGCTTTGTAATTGGTTGGAAGGTTTGAGGTTAGGTCCATAGTTCTGGGGTAAGTAGGAAATCATAGTTAGGCACCGAAAGTGTTAGAAGATGAAGTTGTCGACGTTAACACCTTTGGAAGATGCAAGAAAGGGGTATTAGATTTATGTTTTGAATGGATCAATTATATGATAAGGGAAAGTGGTAAATTAAACATTTTACATGGAAGGTTTAAGATGATGTGGTTGTATCTAACAAGTACAAATCACAATAGCTATACAAGTGGGTCCTCCCCAAAGCAAGCTTCAGCTCATAATGTACTTGTATAACCACACCTAAAAATGTCCATAGGAACCAAAGCAGTTGAATGCAATGCATACTTATGAAACAAAACACACATGTTAAAACCACCAATTTGAAAAAATAACTCTAAGTTACACAAAATCACAAGTTAGGATCATACGGACAGTGATATGAGATGGGTTTCAAAAAGGATTGGAGGAATTGGAACTTGATGTGTCTCACCAAAGGCATAATGAATCCTCATGTGTTATTAATGGTTAAGTAATCATTAGCCCTTCTTTCCAAAATTCAAACTAAGTCCAAACCACATTCCAATGACATCACATTATTTTATCACTTTGATTGACAACCATAAGACTACCACAGTAGCAAGGAGTAACCTTACTTAGCATTTTGTCCAAGGGAGGAGTTTATTCAAGGCATATTTTCTTTTTTCTTTTTTTATGAAAGTCTGAGAAGCTACCAACCTTCAAGCATGGGTAACATGTCTTTCTAGTGGGGCCCTTAAAAATTTATTCAATGCCCTTTATGTTACTCTTACTCCCATTTTTCATTAGATCTACAAGGATATAACGACAACCAAAGCAACATGGTAGAACATACAGAAGCGGTCAAAGAGAATTCACAAATCCTCTTGATGTTACACCCTTCACATTCCCCCTTGGTTCTTCACTTTTCTATCTAGGCACAATGATTATGAATTTATTTTTAGTTTTAGTGATAAAAAAGAATATCATTATGACCATAGCAAGAACCTCTTATTAATGGAATGGGTGGATGGATGATGTGGCCACACTATCTGAATAATCAATCCCTCATGATTTGACAACATAGAGAAAACCTC
>MNCI01000751.1:162395-174725 GCA_015680685.1 Gnetum montanum | reverse complement strand
TTAGGAGATGTCATGGATTGATCATACTCGGGAGAGTGATAGTAGCAATTTGAAGTAGAGGACGTAGAACTAGTTGGGGAAATAGGTTGTTGAACATAATAACTATACAATTTTAGCTAGTAGTGAAGGTAGGTCTGGTTTGGTGATGGCCTCCGCCATGACTATGGGTTTTGCCACTATGGTTGATGACAATGTTGAGGTTGGTAATAAGTCCCCCTAAGATAGTACAATCGATTGTGGAACTGTCTATAATTACCATGTGGAATAGGAAATTTCCTGGGCATGTGCTTTTGTATGAATTTGGGATTTAATGCAAAAGCCCAATACTCATGTAGATGTGACATGACTAGGCAATGACCCTTTGGGTGGTCATATATGCAGATGCCACATCTGTCATCTTCATCTATGGTTGAGTCTATAACCTTGCTTCCTTTAGCCATGTTCCTATTTGTCAATAAGTGTTCCTAGTTGTTTCTTGGTTCTTCTTCCTCCATTGGTTGTGATCGTTTGATTTGTTTTGCATTACCTTCTTCTCTACTGTTTCTACAAAAGTTGTAACTTTCTCATTTATCCACTCTGACATCTTATCAAACTTTTCTTCCAATTCATTGATATCCTTTTGTATCAATAAGCTTTGTTGTGGAATCACCTTACCAAGAGCTCCTTCTTTCTCCTTACCATAGATATGGACCTTCTTCTTTTGAAGAGTTGGGTCCCAGTGAGATTTCTTAACATCCTTCGATTTGCAGAGTTCTCCTTCTTCTTTTGCCACACACTTGATTAACTCTTAGATCTGATGGTTTCGTAGCTTATATAATTCACCTAGAGCATACATCCAAAGGGTCTCTCTTGTTTCATTATGAAGCCCATCTATGATATGGAAAAGCCACCTTTCCTCAGAGAAACCATGGCCTGGACATCCATTCAATAGAGAATAATATCTATCTAAGGCCATGTCCAAGGCTTCATGTTGTTTTTATCTCCATCTTTGGATTTGTCTCCTCAAGTTGGATATCCTTGCATAGGTTTGGTATCTTTTGTTGAAAAGTTCTAATAATTTAAACCACCATCAAATTGAATTTGGTTTTAACAATCTATACCACACTTCATCTCTATCAATTAATGTCCTAGGAAAGAGCTTAAGCTTTTGCCTTCCATTTTCAATGTTGTATGAGACATGGGTGTCATGGAAGGCTTTTAGATGATGTTTTGGATCTAAATCGTATCCTCTCGTAAATTTATGGATATTATTTATATCAAGCCTGGGTAGGTGACTCTCTTTGTAATGCCTGTGAGATATCTTAACTACCTCTATGATCTGCATCAAGCTACTAGTGGCCAATAAGGGTTCATCATCATCAAACATGTCATGAGCAAAATTTCAATTTTTATTTATTTAATTGTGACAATTTTGTCTATGTTCATGTTGATGTTTTTGATTTTTCTCATGGGTTTGATTTTTGTTTTTATTTCGATGCCTTAGTGGAGCTTTATTGAAGAATCTAAACGGCCCTAGATCTAGATCTAAGCTTAAAGGAAATAAAGAACTTTTTTAGAACAAGCACACTCTTATGAAACTCTTTTACTTCTATATCTCTTCTATATTCCTTCTATCTCATAAATAAATATGTGCTACTACAATTATATAAGCCTTGATCTCCCAAGAATAGATTTGGAGAGATAAGCATGAATCTCAGAAATCATGGGGATGATCCTTATCATATTTAAGGATCTTCTTAATATAGGACAAACTAAACATGTAATTAGATAAGAATTACATGAATGGGATCTCATCTTATTTAATATGGATTCATAGATGACATTTATCTATTGTGAAACATGTAGTCACCATATTCCACATTTATCTCTATAGTTACATTCATCTTCATCAGAGCTAGACATTGAAGGGGAAGAGGAAGATGAGAAACTAGGAGGGCTACCATTGTTTCTATGGTATTCCCTAGGATCCCATGATTTGTCATTTCCAAGTTGTGAGGAGGTCCTAGGCCTTGAGGCCTTCCCTAGTCCAAGACTTACTTCATCTCCTCTAGGGTTTGCTACCTTAGGTGAATGTAGTCTTTGAGTGTCATCAGGATGGTTATGAACATATGAAACCCTGCCATAACGTTGGTTACTCCAATTTTCTTCAACATATATCTTATTAGTTCTCCAATGAATGTTCTCTCCATGTAATGCATTATCACTTCATTGGGAGAGAGACATTGTTTTTAGTTAATGATGTGTATGATTTAATATTATCTAAAAGATATATCGTTAATGTGTTTATAGTGATTGTGTACAATATAACTAATCTAGATAACTATCACCATACCCAACAATAGCACCAATGATGAGTGACAAGGTACCCCTATGCCCAACCATATGAATTACAAGCGTTCACACACAATCCGATCGAATTCCGTGGATGGGCTTAGTTGTGCATCTAAATCGTTATGCTTTGATCATAATTCATTGCCTTCCCACTTCGACTAGTTGAAGCTTTGTCATGTACGGTTTAGTCCAAAGTGAGGCATATGATGATTAATGTTGTCTAGCCCTATGCTACTCCTAATAATAACAAAGAGAGTGATTAATTAAACTAATTAATGGTGGAAAGTAAAATCTAAACTAGCCTACGTGCGATGTGTATCCATGCCTAATCATGTACATGTGCCTTGGACTTTGCGCAACTACCACTCAAATTACCAAGTGTACATCACTAGGCTCACCAAATGATACATTGCTAGGTTACCAAGTAAGTACACTTAAGCCCTTGTGATTAGTCATACTCATTCCGCTTAATGACAAGAATAATAAAGAGTAATAAATGAAAATGTTAACTAAGGAAAATAGTAAACAATTAAACAATTAAAATGATAATAAATCTAAGTGGATGCTGCAATGATGAAAGTAATCTCGATCTTTATTGCTAGTCATGTAACATGTCCAAGTACATCACACTTGAATAAGGATGTTGTACAATCATTAACATCACACTATAGGCATGCACTGGGAAACAACAAAACTTGAAATCACAAAGCTATGAAAAAGGTATCTAAAATCTATCAATAAAACTATTTCCCAACCATGCACCCAAGTGTGTTCTTTATAGGCTAGTATAGCATGGGTGATATTAGATGTCTAACATTACAGGTTATGCCCTAATATCGAATACCCAACATCATGGCCCCAATATCGAATATCCAATATTGTAGCCCTGCAAAACATGACTCATCAAACATCTTCTAAAACAAATTTTGTAGTTGAGATCAATGGTTTTAATGCAAATAAGACCCTATTTATTATGAAGGTTGAAGAAAAAATGATAGTATTGAATTAGAAAACCCATAGCTTGAAATTCTAGTTCAGTCTCCCAGAGCATGGTGAAGAAGTTTACATTTCTAAACTAAATGATGTAAAGAGAAGAGTTATTACAGAATGGATGTAACTTGATGATAATAATATCATTAGATATTGTAATAATAAGATCTAAAGATTTTCTACTCGTTGCTCATTCAATTATTATTCCCAAACAAGTTGGAATAAACTTAGATAATTAAAGGAAGATCCCTCTACATCATATACAACATGATGATAGCTTTGAGTAGGCTAAACACATTTTGGGTTCAAGAACATATTAACATACTATTCTTTAAAGAATGTGCAGGACACTCCATTACTTTTAGGTTTTACTATGAAATTTTAAAGTTCATAGCTAACTTATTAGCCTAAAGCTTCAAAGGAAAACAACTAATTGATGAAATATAATTTTCATTCACACTTTGTTAGTATTTACTAAGTTAATTATGGATTTTATTATAGCTATTCATGAACCACAAGACACTACATTTGAGACACATGATGAATTTAGTTCATCCATTGCTAATAGTATTCCTAGATTGAAGCATATCATGGTAAGAGATGCAAAGCGTGAAACAGAATCAATTATAAAAAAAAGTAGAGGAATGATTAAGAAAGGATAGTTAGAAAGAAAAATGAAAGAATTGTTTACTCTTGAGGGTCTACCATAACTAAAAAAGCAACATGTAATTAATAATGTTAAAAGGACCAAATTGGACTTAGTTAAATCAAGATTGATTTATAATGTAATATGTTTTGCTAAAAGAAAGTAAAGAATAAGATGCTAGTATTATGTTTAAATTAAAATTAAAAAATTGAAAATGATTAGAGATGTTAAGTTGGAAGTGAAAGAGGGTGAATCTTCAAAAAAATGGCTTCCTACTCTCAAAGAAATTAATCAGGAGTAAGGAAGTAAGACTATTATAGAAAAAGAAGGAAAAGGAAAAGCAATGCTAAGGCTTATTGAAATCATAATGAATGATGAAAGTAATCTAACTAATTTATGTGTTTCTAAAATAGTAAATGAGATAATAATAGAGAAGCTTGGAAGTGATGGATGAGATAGGTAATTATCACTTTCCCAACAATTTCAGGGAGAACCACTTGAAACTAATGTGCTATCCATTGAAAAGATGGAAAATTGGTTTGAAAAATATAGATAGAAGTGATAGAAGCTCTCTTCAACCAAGATCATAAGAATTGTATCATTCAAAAAGCATAGCAATTTGATCATTAAAATTAAAGAAGATACATAAGTAAATTATACAATTTCTATGTATTATAATTATATCTCAAAAAATGGTATGATACATTTAGTACATATAATACAAAATATCCTGTGTTGCCATGGTGAAATAGATGAATATTTATAGTTTTTATAATTTTATTAATTTTTATGTATATTTAAATGAAGAATAAAATACTAAATGCATCACACTTACTAGAATCCCTTGTAAGATAGGTGCAAGTCTTACATGTTAAATGCAATAAACTATGCACTCATGTTGAAATCCCTTATGAGATAGGTGTAATGTTACACATGCATACTTGCATCATAATCCCTTATTAGATAGGTATAGCACCTCATATACTAAAAGCAAATAAATGACTCATTAGTTGCATGCTCATTAGTCAAACATCATTCTAGATAAATATGACCTTCTCAAGTAATGTACAATTGTTGCAAGCTTTACAAGGCTAGGCTAATCCATCTAACTAAGAAAATTAAATTAACCATAATTTATAAATATAATTAATTAATTAATTAATAGTTGTCATCATCATAATCTATTAGAACATGCTTAGAACATTAAAGAAAATCAATGAGCTTTATTCATCATAGAAACACTTGACTATGTGTTGACTAAATGGTTCCAAGCTACAAAAACATGGCAATACTTCAAAAGAGTCTCACTGCATGGTGAAACAACAATGCATAAATACAAAACAAAAAAGAAAATACCCACTTATCCTATACATGAAAGAGATAAGAAATCAAAGAAAAAGTAATAAATAATAAAATATCAACTAGGATTAGCTATAACATTGCATTAATAACATTAGGGTTGATATATTACAAATGTGGCATTGTAGTTGATATATTGTAAATGTAATGTCCAATCAGTGACACCATAGTTGTTGATGTTACATCACTAACATGACATCTCCTAGTTAGTTTTGCCTATAAGTACACACTCACCAATCACAATTATGCCATCATTCTATCACATAATAATTAGATGTTGTCAATTTAATTCCCAATTCTCTATAACACTCAAGAAGTGACTGCAACCTAAATTTGAGTCCATTATCTAATGTTTTTATTTGAGTGGATATTATTAAAATACATTCATGATGAAAATAATGATACAGATGACTTCTTTTTCATTGTACCACTTTGACTTAGATTAGACTTTACTATTTTATGCATTTAAATTCCTTAGTTTATTATTATTTTCATACCATAATATATACATTTTGTCACATAATAATTTAATAACATAATGAACATAATCTAACTTCAAGCATTAACATATATTAGCTTAGTAATTCTAGTAGCAATTTTCTTGGTACACCTAATAAAGATATTGCTTGCTAACTTAGCAATTAGTGCACATATCTAGAAATGTGACAATGAGTTAGAGATAAACACTATTGCCCTAGGCTAGCATAGGATTAACTTTATGCAAATAAATAAATAGAAAAAAAATTATTTTATATAGATTATAATATGGCCATAACAACATCATCAATCATATGCCTCACCTAAGCCTAACCATATGAATTTAAGAACCACTATGGGCCTATGTAATAAGATAGTGACTTGCGATCATCTAACAAATTAAACACTTAACACTAGTTCATCCATGGATCATGATATAGTCTACTATGATGCTTGTAAATCATATGATCGAACATTGCACATGCTCATTGCTCATTGTTTGGTATCATTGACAATGATGGTGCTAGTGGTTTAGTGAGTTAGCATTCTATAGAATCATTGTTAGGATCTTAAAGTATTTATCAATCAAAAACATTTATTCATATATGATTACTTCTATGAAAGAATCAAGAGCATATGTGCTAAACCCAAAATTTGTTAAGAAGAAAATGTCTATAAGGTTACCTTACCAATAAGGTAATTATAGGCAAAAATCTTAATTATAATACTATTTGAGTGGAGTAACTCCTCAACCTAAAGAGTAGTATCATTAGTAGTGGTAAACCCCATAGTTGTGGAGTATGTCACCACCAAGGTAGTAGTACCTGTATCACCAACTAGATTCTTATGGTTATTATGTCCAATAATCAATCTCACCTAAGGGTCTAGTTGCTCATGCTAGTTACACTCCTTCTACCCTCCTTAATGTTACTATCCTTCTACTCCATGCATTGACCATTCTATGCCTTGCGTAAACCCTCACACCAATCTTATAACACACTTTTACCTATGCCACCATTGTTTGTGTAGGAAGAGTTGTCACTACAGCCTCATTAGAAAAATGTCATTTTCACTATTAAAACTTTAAATTGAAGATGGAGCTAGTAGGTCTAAGCACAAGCCTAGGGAAAATTTTCTCTTTTAGATAGTTTCAACACATGTTGATGGAGCTAGTAGACCCATTAGCCCACCTAGATAAATGCAAGACCCACAGGTAGTAGCTCTAGTCATCACCCAATCACCTTAAAGTTACCACAAGCAATGCCCATCTCCTCAAAACCTAATGTGAAGACTATCATTCTTACCTATGCAATAACCAATTGAGGTAAAGTGAAAGCACTTCCAAAGAAGAGGATGTATCTTGGAAGTTCATTAATTTATTTTATAATTACTCAAAATTTCCTATGCAAAGTTTTTCTTGACACAAGCTGATGAGTGGGGAGGTACCCCTACACTCAACCATATGAAATGAGCGTCGCACGCGCGATCCGGTCGAACTCCGTAGATGGACTAGTTGTGGCACCTAGATAGTTAGCCTTAGGTCGCAGTTCGCTGTCTTCCCATCTAGACTAGTTTTGCATATGTCACGTATGGTTTAGTCTAGATGAGGCATATGATGTGTTCCTAACTCTATGCTACTCCTGAAGGTAGTGGAAAATAATATTAACTGATCTAAGCTAAGAGGGAAAGGGTAAGAAAATCTAATCTAGCCTTAGTGCGATGAGCAATCTNCTTAACTAGCTGTACACATCCGTAGATGCTCGTAGTCAAGTCGTACTTACACCGTGCTATGAAAGAAATAAATAACATTAAATAAATAACAAATAAATAAACTAAGTGAATGATGCAATGATGAAGTAATCTCGATCTTTATTGCCGGTCATGTACGTGTCCAAGTACAGCACACTCGAATAAAGACACCGTACAATTACATTCACCACACTACGGGCAGACACGGGAAAAAATCTAACTCTGGAGGGATCAAACTGCCAGAGCTTTGCTACTCTAAAACTAGGATCCCCCGAATGAGGGAGAGCCACCTCTTATTTATAAACATGGCGACGGACTGCGATATCGCGTACACGATATCATAGGGAAAGATGCGATATCGCGTACGCGATATCGCAGCCTATGTGAACCGCATCTCATCACAAGCTTAGATGTAAACCTTATTTTCCAAGAATGCACAAGTTCTAGAAATTTCCCCCTCTAAAAAAAGTAACATCAAATTAGAGCTTGTTGAAAAATTTGTCACAGTTCCACTAGATAAGTTGAAGATGTGGTAACCACTCTTAGGGGGTAGTCTTACACCACAAACTTCTTGATGATCCACGTGGGGAATAATAAGGTTAAATTTTCAATTATCAATGTAAGAGTATGACTTAGAAATATTGATGCTAAGCTGGACATTAGAGATCTCTCCTTAGTGATTACTAAGGAAAATGACCATGACATAATAGTGAGGAAAAAAGTTCCATGCATTTTGCATAATGATATAAAATGTAATTGTGTACAGAAAGTCTAGATTATTAAAAAGGCTACCATCTTAATCATGTAGTAATTATACTAAATAGGTGTGTATAAAATAATGCATGTACATAAAAACCACAAAATAACAAGGCACCCAATGACTAGTAGTAGTATAAAAGGTAAAGTTCAAAATATGCATGGAACCCATAGAGTAGTTCACTAGTTATTATGTGGATAAATTGGATGAAATGGTAGTGGTACATCAAAACTTTCCCAAATTGGGTATATCCAAGAAGAAAATGTTGATTGAGGAAAGTTGAATATCCTAAAAGAACTAGTGCCAATACCCATTAAGCTCAAAACATTACTATAATTCTTAAAATATATGTATATAAGAATCCAACGTCATGGGTTCAATTCTAGTAAGTAATGTTTAGCTGTAAAGTTTTAATTGGACCATATATATTAGGGTGTACCTATATGACAATTATTTTGGGGTTTCAACATAAATCCCTAGCCCTTCTCACATGATGCCTTTTATGATATTGTGCTTAATAATTTTATACAACCAAGGTGATGTGAAATTTGGTCCATGTTAATCAATTTATATTGACATAATATTTAATGGTATTCAAACTCATTGTAGGATCCAACATACAACTTTCAAAACTATAAACCACATGCTCTAAACAAATAAGCAATACTATTATTATTGTTATTATGGTTTTGAGAAGTGGGGAGAGGAGAAGGGGTAATTTAATTATAAGTGTACGTAAAGGAGAAGTCGTTGGATCTTAAAAATACAATTAATAATAAACAAAAAAAATATTTAGAGTACATCAAATGCTTAACACTTAGCAAAAAACACAAAAAATAACGAGGCAATAAAAAACTTTCCAATATTAGGATACCTACTCATATGTATAACTTTATAATTGATACTTTTGGAAAATCAAAAGAAGAAAATTAATTGTTATTCAAGAGGATGACCCATGTATAACCTTGCCAAATTTCATGGATTATTTGTCATTATTATATATGAATTAATAAAGAAAATACAAGATGAAATCCCTTGGTGTTTGCTATTTGTAGATGATATTGTGTGGATGGATATAGCTTAAGAAAATATTACTTCTAAAATGGAGAAGTGGAGAAATGCTCTAAAATCAACAGGATTAAAAATTAACAAAAGTAAGACATAATATACAAAATGCAATTTTAATAATAGCATAAATAGTGATGAAATAGAAGTAATAATTCAAGGCTGAAAAGTCCCTTACTACAAATAGTTTTGCCACCTAGGATCAATCCTCCAATCACATAGTAAAATTGATAAAGATATAAGAAATAGAATTGAGGTAGGATGATTAAAATGGAGGTAGGCTAGTGGCATTCTAAGTGATAAAAGTACTAATAAAACTAAAGGGAAAATTTTATAGGACAATAATCAAGCCTACTATCTTAAATGGTATTGAATATTGGGTAGTACAAAAGAGGCAAGAATAACAAATTAATGTGGTAAAAATGTGAATGCTTCAATGGATGTTGAATGTTACTAAAAGAGATAAAATACATAATATTGACATTAGAGGAAGACTTGGAGTGGTTTTTATTTTAGATAAGTTATAAGAATGGTGGCTTAGATGGGTTGGACATGTGTAAAGAAGATCAAATAATAAGCCTAAAAAAATTTGCTACATCATTATTTTGAGAAATCCATCAAAAGGAAGAACAAAGAAGACATAGGAAAAAATTGTAACACCCCACCCAAATGCACCTGGCTAGGTTGAAGTAATGTCTATAATTGTTAGTAATAACATAATAGAAACATGACAAATAAAGAATCCACTATGCAGAGAAAAACATTAAGAATAAAGCACTTCATACACACACATGCATACATGTGCACAACACACACGAGATCAAACTATACAAAAATCCATACCAAACCACAAACTAAGCATACACACCAATCTATAAAACTACATAACTCAACATAACTAAAATGTTGTATTGCTCTTGTGGTATACAAAAACATTACATCATATATATAAGAGTACTATGAGGATTATGCAAATATGAATAATCCACAAAAAACTATATATCTATACATGGAAATATACATTAAATAATCCTTGTAGACATCCCTCTTCTTAGCCCTCTCAATGTTTTCACCTATAAATAAATAAATTTAGTATAAAACTAAGTGAAAATCCTTTACACTTCCTCTACCAGATAGCCAACAAGTCTTGCATTAGAGAAGAGGAATGGGGTACAAAGCAACCTGCATCAACAGTTAGTTTTGCATGCACTCAAAGCAATACATGCATATACAATATCACACACAATATTAACAAAATCCCTACTAAAGTGAATAGATAGCTAACACATGGTCACAAATATAATCACTGTTAGGCATAATTAACTACATTTCTATAACAACACATGCATTTCCACTATCATATCCATGCATTTGTATCAATACCACCATTAATTATCACATAGACCACACATTATTAGATCAATCACAAGATATATTTCATTGCTATGACTCACAAAGTAATACCAACATATACACATAACACATAACCCATGTGGTCATTATACCAACATATACACATAACACATAACCCATGTGGTCATTATACCAACATATACACATAACACATAACCCATGTGGTCATTATACCAACATATACACATAACACATAACCCATGTGGTCATTATACCAACATATACACATAACACATAACCCATGTGGTCATTATACCAACATATACACATAACACATAACCCATGTGGTCATTATACCAACATATACACATAACACATAACCCATGTGGTCATTATACCAACATATACACATAACACATAACCCATGTGGTCATTATACCAACATATACACATAACACATAACCCATGTGGTCATTATACCAACATATACACATAACACATAACCCATGTGGTCATTATACCAACATATACACATAACACATAACCCATGTGGTCATTATACCAACATATACACATAACACATAACCCATGTGGTCATTATACCAACATATACACATAACACATAACCCATGTGGTCATTATACCAACATATACACATAACACATAACCCATGTGGTCATTATACCAACATATACACATAACACATAACCCATGTGGTCATTATACCAACATAAACACATAACCCATATGGTTGCTAGCATATCCGCACTTAGTGTAGTAAGTGTAACATTGCCATAAGGACTCATAATGAATTCTTTACTTATAGGTCTTTTTTCAAGCTTTTATTTACTTAATTGATGCTAGGGTTCATCAACCTATGACTTGGAACCACTAGCCTTTTGGAGGACTAGCTATAGGAATGTACACACCTATGCCATGTACTAATCATAGGGACAAACACATCTATGCTATGTACTAATCATAGGAACAAACACATATATGCTCTTCAACTCCTAGGATGAGGCTTGAGACAAGAGCCTTACTCATGCATCATAGTGGATGTTAATCCATGACTACCTCTAGGATATTTCATCACCAACTGATCTACACCCTCATGCTAGTGCTGCTTGCCAATTATTACTACAAGCATCATCACTGATAAACCGTGATATCGCAGTCGCGATATTGGATCAACCATGCAATATCAAATACCCAATATTGCGGCCTATCTCCTTGCCTATAAATAAGAGGCGACACCCTTAGTTTCCATAGTTAGAAGTTAGTCTCTTAGCCAAACTCTTGCCATTTTTTCCCTCCAAAGTTAGAATTATTTCTGCATGCCCACAGTAGGAGTCATAGAGTGAACGGATCTTTATTTGAGCATTGTATACCTGAGCACACTTTGTGTACGACAATAAAGACAAACTTTATGATAAACCTAAAACATATAGAATAGATTAATTAGTGTTAATTATTATTTAATGCTTTCCTAGTTAATTAATGATCTCTCTCACCTTACAACTCTTTTAGTTAAATACACTCAGTACAACCACTTCAAGCATGCGTGTAGTGCTTGGTAACCTAGTAATGATTAGTGTTTGGT
>MNCI01000751.1:129815-152457 GCA_015680685.1 Gnetum montanum | reverse complement strand
TAACTCTAAGTTATAGCTTTGATTCTAATAAGTAATGTTATATATAATACTATTTTCTTAAATCATGATTCACATACTTGTATAACATGGTATCAAATATCTGGAATACGTAGTGAGAGATACAAAGAAAGCTTAAGGCAAGCAAGTTTACATTTGCCAGCCTTGTTTCCTACATTAAATCATTGCCTGCGCATGCCTGCAAATGCAAAATGGCTGTGTAACATTTTAGCTTTGCTTAGACACAACGCCACGCCACGCCACGCCATTTCATTTCATAATGACTCTGCCTAACGGAAAAACGATACGTTCATTGCTTAGCTCCACAAGCAGTCATGAAAGTTTCTTCAACAATGAAATGATCATCATCTTGCAATAAACCGGTGCTCTTTCTTGGTTCCTTTTCCTAACATCATAAAACAGTCGTTCCAGCCTTTCTCGCTTCGTTGCCTGTGAGATCTGGCGATCTCTCTGGCATTTCTGTTTGAGCAGGCATTTGTTGCAATTTAGTTTAAGCTGCTTGCAGCACAGGCTTCGAGAGCGGAATGGCGCTTCCCCTGGAAGATGCTGTTGCAGCGCTTTCGACATTTTCTTTAGAGGTATTTAACATTTTATTTTGAACGGTTATAGTTTCATTTTCATGTGCGTGGAAAGATACCGGTGTCTCTCAGATATGTGCGTCTGGTCATGGAGTTTATATTTGTTAGTTAGTTGGGAAAAAATGGTGCATTACTCTCTAAAATTAAGCGGCTACGTGATTTAAATTTCCTGCATTACGAAAACATGTTATTGAAAGCATAAATTTATAATTGAAGCCTGAACGTATTTTTGTGATAGTCATGTAGAACTGGGGTTTGTTTTTCTAACGTTAATTCAAATTGGTACCTGGAATCTCTGGTTGTCATGGTAATTAGTTCGGATTCATGCCGGGCAATGCAATTTTTCTTAGAACCTGAATATGAATTTTTTGACGAAAACTGAAAAATTTTACATTTATATGAGCTGTTACCTGATCATTCAGAAAAGTTCAAAATATTTCCAAATTCTAAACTTTTTCGGGATACTTTTACGTTACGGGGCCATGCTGTGAGGCACATTCTCCCAATTCGAGAACACGCTGGCTAAAGGTAAAGCAAAGTGTCATATGATATTGGTGGAAGCCATAGTTAAGTAAAATTATCCTGAAATGTCGGGGAGCATTGCCATTCACTGGAAATGCTCTCTTAAGACTGGATTATTACGTTACGATCTGAATACATGTGTAGTAATATTTTCATGTATTGAACACTTCGTAGTTACAGAAAATTTTAATTAAAATGATGAAATAAAATTTAAAAGCCAAGTAGATTGGTAACCAAGCAACCATATTCTGCTCTAGCGTAAGTTGGTAAAACATAAAATGTTAAAAAGTAAAAAAATTAAGAAACCAAACAAATGAGGTAAAAAACATGGCATTTTTATCTGTGTGAAACATAGAAACCAAAGTCAACCCTGTCTTATTAAAGACTGTTTTTGAAATGTGACCTTGACTAATTGTAGTGGTTTAAGGGAGCGCTTTGAGGCGTCTGAAGCACTAGCCTTCTTCTTCACTTTACCTGTCAAAATATATGAGTTGTCATTAAAAAAAAAGTTTGAAATAAATTCATATGTGGAAATAAGCTACTCCTGAAACTCCAAAATTGTGAGCATGCTTACATTTCTGTCTATGCGTAGCTTTGAAAATAGTATGTGCTTGATTCGATGCATTTCCATCCTACTACTATTTGAGTTTTTGAGAATAATAAACTTAACTATGCACAAATCAATATGATTTGGACTAGTTGATGCAAATACTTTCTGGCCAGGAAATAGATGATTTAATAGGTTAAAAGCGCACAAACTACTATGTTCAGAGTGCAAAGTCATAGCATGCCATAATTAATATATAGGTAAACATGATGAAATCATAAATAAAAATAATCAACATTATATATTGTTAATATAAAATAGAAATATGTGAAAACTTTTCTTGATTGACAAAATTTAGAATGAAGAATGCAAGTACAACACTGTCTGCATCATGTTTCTAAATCCAAATTTCCTTCTATCTCGTAACATTGATGCTAACAAAATATAAGTCAACATGGTTGAGTTATTTACATTAATACCAACCCAATGAAAAACTTATGACTGTTCAAAAGTCAATTGCGGAATGCAATTTTTGATTCCATCTATGCAGTTGCTTTGCCAGGATGCTAACTAGAATAACCAACTTCTTATTTATGTCACTCGAATATTCAATTACTTGAACACAGTAATTCAATTATTCATTACGTTTATGCCTTGCAACTCGTGTAGTTTATCCTGTTTGCAGAGAGCTTTCTTGATCTGTACTTTATCATGAAATTTTTCATTGCCTGACATTTACTAATGATTTTGCATGACAACCACATTCAAACCTGTATTGTTGGGATATGTTCTTACACATCCTTGGGGTATCAAAATGGAATAAGTATATTCAAATGGAAACCTCATGGTTGGGTGAGTTAGTGCAACAAAAAATTTAAGATAAAAAAATAGTGTTTTAAAGGGTGGCAATAGGATAGGAGATATGGTGACTTTGAAAGATATGAGATAGCAAAGAACTAAGCAAAAAAGATAGTGAGCTAGATTAAACTTAGCATTTTCACTGCCATTTATGAAAATCTAGGAACTAAGGAGGATGAAAAATTGATTTACAAGCTGGCCAAGACTTGGTGAAAAGTCATTTACTATATCAGATGCATCAAGTTAGATAACAAAAGGATTTTATTTACCAACAAGGAAATTTTGGAGGGATGGAGCATCTATTTTCAAGGGCTACTTAATGAAAAAGTTTCTAGAAATGAAGTTGATTGTCTTGAATTAAATGTAGGAATGACCAACTATATATATGCCTTTGAAGTGAAGAGAGCTTTTATGAGGATGAAGAATGGTAATGTGACAGGATTAGGTGGTATTCTATAGAGGCATGGAAGTTTATGGAAGATACAGGGGCTAATTGGTGGACAAATTTAGTCAACAAGATATAAGAGGAGGGGAAAATGCTTAGATGATTGTAGAAGAAGCACTATAGTACCCATCTACAAGAACAATGGAGACATTCAAAACTCTGGGAACAATAGAGGCATCAAGTTTATGAGTCACATGATGAAGTGATGTGAAAGTGTTGTAGAATAATGTTTAAGGTAAGAATCAACTATTTCTGAGAATTAGTTCAGTTTTATTCTTGGTAGATGAACTATGGAAGCTAATTTTTTGCTAAGATAATTGACAAAAAAGTTTAGGTATAAAAAGAGAAATCCTAATATGATTTTCATTGATTTAGAGAAAGCTTATGCTAAAGTCCCTTGAGAAATTATTTGGTGGGTGTTAAAGAGCGAAGATATTCCTATTGGGTACATAAAGGATATTTAAGGCATATATGATGGAGCCACAAGTTAAGCTTGCACTATATGTAGAGACACTATGGACCTCTCCATGAAGATAGAGTTAACCAAAGGATATTGTACCACCTGAAATCGTCGGTCACCGGCTGGAAAGAAACAGAGACCATGGGCTCGCAGGACGCACACAGAAGACCCTGCCTTCGCTTGAGGGCGAGCTGGAATGCACGAAGGCAGAGCACCTTGGGTGGTCCGCACGCGGATCAGAGGTGTTTCAGATATGTTCTAAGCCCTTATTTGTTTGCCATTATCATGAATGAGCTGACTAAAGAAATAAAAAGATGATATCCCTTGGTGTATACTCTTTGAAGATGATATTGTATTGGTAGATAAATCTTAGAAACTTGGCTGTAAAAATGGAGACTTAGAGAAGTACCCTTGAAACAAAGGAGTTGAATATTAATAGAAGTAAAATAGAATATATGAAGTGCACTTTTAGTGGAAAAGTGCTTAATGAAGATATAAAGATTAGAATTCAAAACCAAGAAGTTACTCAAAGTAAGCGGTTTAGATGCTTATGGTCACTTGTTCAAATGGATGGTGAGATCAATAATGATATGACAAACAAAAGTGAAGCATGATGGATGAAATGTCAAGGATTTAGTGATATGCTTTGTGATAGAAGAATCCCTACTAGGTTGATGAGAAAATTCTACAAAACTATTTTTAGACCTATAATCCGTTATGGCGCAAAATGTTGACCTATCAAAAAGCATTAGGGTCAATGTGTGCATGTGGTAGAGATACAAATGCTAAGGTGGATATTTGGTGTCACTAGGAAAAATCAAATCAACTCTTACTAGGAAAAATTTGGGGACAGCACCCCATAGATGAGAAGATTAAGGAAAGTCGGCTTAGATGGTTTGGTCATGTGTTGAGAAGACTAGAGAATGCTGCTATTAGAAGAGGTTGCTTGATTACAGTTATAGGGAAATAACAAAAATTTAGACCAAATCATACTTATAAAGAAAGATATCCAATATTTGAGTATTAATGCTAATTTGGCTCTTAATAAAAGTAAATGACAGATGAGAATTCATGTAGCTAACCTTATGTAGTTGGGATAAGGCTAGGATAAAGAAGAAGTATTGCAAAACCTAAATCTAAAAAATTACAGAACTTTTTTGCTGTACCTGCTGATCATGTTATTTTAATAATGAGGTGTTAGCTTAGTGGTAAGAATCTTGGCTTGGCAACCCAAGGTCACAGGTTCAATTCTGTTGGGTAACACTCAGTTATAAATTAAAGAAAAAGAAAGTCTGTAAAAAGAATTCTAAAACCGCTTTGATAGACCTAAGGGGCTTTCGTGGATGCAAGGAAAAAGTTTTGGTTTCGGTTTCATTGTTGTTACTGGCTTGGTATAGATAAACAGATATTATATAGTAAATTCCAGACTCATTTTACATGCTTTAGGTAACTTGGAGGTGTTCTTAGCTTTCCTAACCTAAGACTGGAATTAAAATTTTTTAATATATCAATGAAGCGATGCCATGGATCTTTTGGACATACTTAAGCTTTAGCCATTTCCATTGCCAAATTTATTTGTACCACTGCATAACTATCAGAATGGAACCTTTAAGTTATAGAATGCAAGTAAGTCCTGCAAACAGGCTACAGCTCATTTGTTTAGAAAATTAAAAAAACCTGTCATGTTCTGCACTTTTTTCCTTTTGTTGATAACGCATAATATGGGATCACTGATTTTGAGGCTCTAAACTAAAGCACATTTTTTTTTATCTCAGTAATGACCATTGACTTCAGTAGAGTAATTGCTATCTCAACAGGATTTCAAGAAATGTTATATTTAGGCTATCTTTTGGCTGATTTGTGTAAAATTATTATATGTGTCATGAGTATCTTGAGGGTAAAAGCATGGCTTAATGCACACATCAAGTAGGGCCGTTTTTATTGGAATTCTAGAATAATTCTTTTTATTAATATTATCTTATTTTTACTTGTTCATAAAAGTGAAAAAATAAGATATTTCATAACATTTTTCATTATTCATAATTCCACTATGGAAGATGTGTGACAAAACAGAATATAGAAGTTCCTACCGTCTGTTGGTAAAAATTGAGGAAGAATAGACTAGCAAGTGGAACAAAACCATGTCAGTGGTGAAGAACTTCACTACAAAATTAAAAGTTGATTTTATGGACATCTTTTCATTAGTGGTAAACAATGTTTTTAATTGAAACTGTTTTTATAAATTTGTACAAGACTTGGATATTAAGGAGTTGATATTGAGAAAAATTCTATAAGTGGTGGCTTTCAAGAGACCTGAATGTATAAGTTGAAAGCAATTTGTTTGCAACTTAAGGGAATCTTTAATGTTGAAGCAAGCTTCACATTAGTTGTATTTTCAACACCATCATATGAGTTCTCTCTTTAAACCTTTTCCCCCAAGCTTTCATCATTTTATAAAAGGTACTTCTTTCTCAGGGTTTCTGTTGATACAACTCCTAACAGCCAACTCTGTCACCATAAGTCTATGTTGGGTTGTAAAGCTTTCTCCTGGAATAACTTTGCAATGCTTAAAAGTTGTTGAATCTCTTTTTCTCACCATGATGTAGTCTATTTGGGTTCAGTTTGCATCTGCTCTTGAAAGTCAGTAAATATTCAACCCTTTTTGTTGAATAAGTATGAGCTATTGCAAGATCGCCTTCCAGGAATCCTCTCATAACCTATTTTGGTTGCTTTAACATGTCCATTGAAATCTCCTTTGATAAGAATACCTTCAAGCTCTAGTATTTGTTGCATAAGCCCATCCAATGAATCTCAACCCCTTAACATGATCACCCAAACCAACTTGAGGTGCATAAACACTAAGAATACTAATAACATTTTTCTCAATACAATCCTAATGCTCATTATCCTATCACCTGTTTGAGTAACTTTGCCCATTTTATCTTTGATTTGCTGATTAACTACGATCTTTACTTCATTTTAAAGGTTTTTTTTCCCTTCACAGTAAAAGAGCTTAAATCCTTCACGAATGTCCTTTGCTTTCTCTTCCTTCCCCTTAGTTTCCTACAAGCAAACTATGTTGACTCTTCTCCTCTTCATCAAATTCATAATTTCATTGGTCTTTCCAATTAATGTGCCTATGTTCCATGTGGCCATCCTAAACAATTGATGCTTCTCCTGGGTCTTATGTTTGACTAGCCTCTTTACCAACATATGTTCAAGATGAGGTGAGAACCCTTGCATAGTTGATGGAACAACTAAGCGCTGTTGTTACTCATCCCTTCTAGGGAATGTTTTAGCAAACCCTTACTCATTTCTGACAGAAATTGTGCCCTTCCACTATTGCATGGAGTGTCTAGAAACATCCTAGCATAAGGAATGTGTAGAAAAGAACCCATCTAGCAGGTGTTTTACAGCAGACTGCCAACCTAAAACCAACCCTTCTTTCTCACCCAGGCTTAGTATTGGCCATGGTGAAGTTAGGTTTTGAAATGCTTCTATCTCAAGAAGAAAATGTTGGTTTTTAAAACTTTTAAATGCCAAAGTGTCCAAGTTGCATTTTTTCTTGCTATTTGAACAGTGTGACCTTATCCAATTGTTGAATTTGGAACATGATGTTCCTCTTGCTTTGTTGCCTTCTCAGAATCACAAGTCTTTCTCTGATGACAACATTTAATCTATGTCAACACTAGATGATCCTCATCGACATTCATGTCAGTTGTCAAAAGCATGCATCAGATTTCATTCTTCATGATCATTGGTCAACGAAGATCATAGCCACAAGGAATATACGTGTTGACATTTTGTAAATTCCTTATTCTATTAGCATCCTAAGTCAATAAGGGAATGACCGTTGGCTTGATAAGCGGCACCTGTAATCTCTTTTTAAACAAATCTGCATGATAACTATCTAACCACAAATACTTCACATAAAGTAATTTCTCTTATATAAGCAGACTTGGTCCCTTGGTAAAGGCACTCTGTTATTGGGGTGATCATGATCTAAATGTTTCACATGCGGCACGTATTAATTATGTGATAATAAATAAACTTGAAAAACTTATTCACGTCTCTGTGAATTCCAACACATTACTGAACCAATTGAACCTCTGGTGTCTCGTGTTCTGACTATTCTTTTCATTTCCTGCAAATTACCATCCACTTAATTAATAGGTGGCAAATAGTTTTACAGTTCCATGCACTGTCACAAGTGCAGTGATGCAATGCTGAATCATGTTTTAATGGATGAAAAAATTTAGTGTATAAGCTTATACTGAAGCATTCATTGTTCATGGAAGTGCATGGTTATTTCTTCTGACTCAAGAGACATTGGGTACATGATTAGTTGTATCTTAAAGATATTCCAGAATTGATAATTGTCCTCTTTTACATTACCTTTCTTGGTTTAATGTGCAGGATGATCAACCCGATGTTCAAGGATTATCTGCAATCTTGACAACTGGAAGATTTGCAACTAAGAGTCCTATAGGTAGAACTTGGAGCTCCCTTTCTCTCCCTACCCTTTTGGTTTAAATTTTATTTCTAGATGATTATACATATGCAGGATTTCTGTTGTTGTTATGAACTGTTTTCCCAGTACATGCTTGCACGGTACTGATTGAAATATGAAAATTTCTATAACATTGGTAGTAAAAAGGCTATCAGTATAGTTCCACTATAAATGGCACCCAACAATGTTGGAGTGGTTTTAAATTTTACTTCAATTTCTGCTAAATCTGGACATTCATTCAAAAAGCTTTACTTTGTGATGGCTGGGGACTATTTATGGTGCTTACCTATGTATATTTTTGATTTTTGACTTGCATTATGCTAAATGATAAATTCTTCAAAGCAATTTGGGGTACCATGAACAATCATGTAATTAGTATTTCAGTGACACCCATAAAAGTTGATGGTTTTTCGGATGATGGATTCTCTTGAACGATGTTGTGATCTATAACAGACAATGTTGATATTGGATCAAATGCTTCTGACAAATCAATTGTGCAATGTCATATGCAAGCTTCCAAAATTTGACAAATGAATTCATCATGTCAATACCTTAGATCAATTCAAAGTATCAATTCCTGTAGTTGTGGCTTATATAGGGGCTGAAAACTTCCTGCTGATAACATCATGTTGGTCAGACCTACCCATTTCTATGCCAACCCATGTTCTAGTAGACAGAGGTCTCAAGAAGCCTATTATATTGACAACTTCCACATCCAGTAAAGTCTTACAGTTGCTGAATAGGTTCTCAGGCGTGAGAATGTGCTTGTAAGATCTAGTGTATATACTTCCTTTGCTATGTGTAATATGTTATTGAAGAGCATCCTATAAGTAATATGCAACAGCCTAGACTTGATATACTAGCCAATTAAATGGATAATGTAGCCTTATCAAAATTGAAATGAGTGCAATGTTTAAATTTCCACTAATCTCCCAATATTAAGTCTTTGTTAAAGAAGGCAAACACCATGTTCAGCAATTTTTCAGTGTAAGCGATGTTAGCCTAGCCAGCAACCAGATCTAGTCCATTGCCATAAACATAAGACACAGTGATGATCCATGGATGGGTGAGCATCGGCATTTTCAGTACTAGTACATTAATGGGCGTAACAATATTTACAGGGACAGAACATTAGCAGCAGGCAGCATGTCATTTGCATCTTGATTCCTAAGAATAGTTAGCTGGTTTAATACATTCTGTTCTTGAGGAAAGTGGAACCAAGTGTCTTGAATTTGTTTCCCAACATTGAATCACCTCTGCACTCTTAGAAATTCACAAACCTTGTTTTGATGTCAGGAATCTAGCCTTACCTATGAAACAAATTTTTTCTTTGTTTCTATAGCATCAATACCAGTCCGTAGAATTCTAACAATGGACATTCATATTTAGTTAAAGTGGCAGGTTTTCTTAACAAAGCGCAAATATTTTCTTGTATTCATGGGCATGCCTTTGATTTCTTGTGAAATATATTTGTTTCTAAGTTTTATAAATACGTTAATTTCTTATAAATTGACTTGTTAAAATAAATGTTTATGTTAGAGCATTGTTTAAATAAACAGAGGATGACTATTTGTATCTGCTGTGTGGCCTTGCTGAACCTATTTATCATAAAACGACCTATAAATTTTTTCTAATCCCAGTTTTTTTTAACTAAGCAACTTTTTTGCAGAGTATGAGGATGTTCCTGCTTACCGGCTATCATTAATTGAGGATACAAAGTCAATTAATCAGCTTGTATGTTTGTTTTTTGTTTATTTTTCTTTTAAGTGGTTGGTTTGGCTTTCCTTATGTTTACTTTTCCCTTCCTTCTATGGTGCTTTTCTGGTACTTTTTTAGTACAATTCCTGTTATTCTAATGTTATGTTTCTTACAACAAATTTTATAATTTTCTAAGAATTCACTCACACAAGAGGGAAAGGAGATGGTGTCTGTTCTCTATACATATCGTAGCTGTGTCAAAGCTCTACCTCAGGTAATAATGCTGGAGCTATTCTTTACTGTATTACATTTTAGATTCATAACATCTTTAGGGTATTACATTTTAGATTCATAACATCTGTATGTTAGCTTAGATTTTGTGTGAATACAACGTTGAAATTAGGATGATATGATCACTTCTACAGTTTTTTTTTCTTTCAATTTTAAATTTCATATTTGTTTCTTGTTCAAGCATCAGTAGGCTACGTATCCTTAAGTTTCAATTTTCCGTCTGTTTGTTTGCTTAGATGTTGCATGAATACATAAATGTGACAAGGATTAGCATGTAGTTTCTAATGAGTATGTATGTGTGTGTGTATATAGTTCGTTAGATAATTAGAAACACTGTTATCATCTGTAGCTTTTTGGATAATTTTCACAACAGTATGATCTGTTCCAGTAACATTGTCATTAAGATACTTGTCCCTCAGTATAATATTTTTCTAATAATTTGTAATGGAATTGGCAGTTACCAGACTCCATGAAACAGAGTCAAACAGATTTATATCTCGAAACATACCAAGTGCTTGACTTAGAAATTAGTAGGTTGCGTGAAATACAAAGATGGCAGGCATCAGCGGCTTCAAAAGTAATTGTTTCATTTCTGATACTTTTCAATTGTATTGTCAAGATCTAATGATTTGTATGATAGAGAGTATGCATCTCTTCAAGTTCTTTAGGTCTTTGTGTTTATTCATTCTAAAGTGACTGCAGCAATGCTGACAAGCTTTGCATTTTGATAGCTGGCAATTGATATGCAACGTTTTTCTCGGCCAGAGAGACGAATCAATGGTCCTACAATCACTCATATGTGGTAATTTCCATCTTCATGATTACTCATACTCATATTTAGCATATATAATAAAAGTTTTGTTTATATATTTTCTTTTAGAAGTATGAAATTAATTTCTTTCGTACCATCTTCATGATTATTCATATCCATATTTACCATATATAATAAAAGTTCTATTTATATATTTTCCTTTAGAAATATGAAATTTATTCTCTTTCGTACCATCTTTATGATTATTCATATCCATATCTACCATATATAATAAAAATTTTATTTATATACTTGCCTTTAGAAATATGAAATTTATTCTCTTTCGTACCCTATGAAACATAGATGACACTTGGGACCATTGATTCTTTTGTTACATTCTAATATTAATACAAAATGTCATTGTTGGCTAGAAAGATGAAATAATTGTTTTGTTCGTATATTTTCTTTAAAATTATAGATGGCCAAGGCTTTTGTACAGTGTTTAAAAATTCAGTGAATTACTTGTGTCGAAAATAAAAGAGAGTTGGGAAGAAGTCGGCAAGTTGAATGAGTTGGTAAAGAAAGTTGGATGAATCGAATTAAAAATATGGAATTCCTATTGGGAAAATACTGAAAGAAAACATGTTGGGCTGACTCAACTTTGGTCATCCTGCTTTTTGATTTGGTGACTAATTAGCTAATCAGCAATCAGTTGCTGGTTTAGAAAACACTGATTTTATATTTTGATAAAGATATAATCTTCAATATTCAAGTAAGAAAATATGAACCTTGTAGAGTTTTTAACCTTTCACCCCATGTATTGTTTTCATGATGGGAAATGACATTATGGGTTTTTATGATATTCTTGTTTGAATCATGTATGAATATTGTAAGATAGTTTTGTATGAATGAAGCTCAATTTGAGCGTTTGGCATCAAGATATAGTTACATGTTGCATGTTTCTCTAATGTTTCTATGTTGTGTTTCAACACCCTTCACGTTTCTTTTCAAACCCTTCATCAGTCTATTTCAGATGTATATGCATGCATTTAGGGCTAAAGAAAAAGTTAATCAGACATTTTGTTCATTGGAAATGTAAAACCTGTTGGATTTTTTAAGGTTATGAAATGTAAAACCTTGTGGATTTTTAATGTTTGTGTCAAGTACAGTTGAACGTTAATACTTATGATAGCTACATAAAAGCTTGGAGCTATTGTTACATACTTTCTCTAGTGTGTTTCCATTAATTGAGAAAAGGAAAAATACCACTGCAAACAGAATGGCAAGTAAAACCATGAAGAGTTGTTCACACTTACCAAATGAGTGCTCAGTAGTACAAACTACCAACACATGGAGCGCCTAGAAGAGGATGCTGTTACAGGGTACCAACTTTAATGATTAGCCTAGATCCAGGTTCTACTGTGGATGGCTTCTAGACACTTTTGAGGATGAGACTGAGTCTTGAGAGGATTTTATTTTAAAATCAGCTTGCCTCATCAAAGCTGGAAAAAGTTGAATTCATAGCATACCTAGTTAAGAAGATATTGCTGTTACAAGCTATTATAACATCTGTGGTGACACTGAGGTTTACCTTCTTAGTGTATTAGGATAGTAATTCATCCTCTGTCCCCACATTTTCTCTTGTTCATTATCTGTTACTTGCATTAACAAGAAAATGGTGCAGATGTGGCCTCATCAGCCTCAATTGATGTCCAAATCCTCAAGAAGAAATCCCAAATGAAACAAGAAAAGAAAGGACTTTATTCTTGCTTGAAAATGAAAATGGAGTGCAAAACATAGAAATGGAAGCATGTCCAAGGACATATAAAGAACTCAAGATTCTTATACCACTCTTCTCACATGAGGCTCAAGGCCATACACAAAGGATGACTTCCTCACTCTCTCACACAGTGTCCAACAGGTCTGCAGAACAATGAGCTCAAGATGAACCAAGAATCATACAATGACTCTTCAACTTCCTCTCTCAATCTTCCCTCTCTCAGTCATGCCTTAATTATTGGCTTTTGATTGCAATTTATAGGCCAAATATGACCTTTGAGGTTCCCTTTGGCGTTGACATTCAAACTGAAAACCATTGGAGACTTTTATTAATTTGGAGATTTTTATTAATTTTTGCACATTGTTGCCAAGACGTCTGGCAACAGTTGTCAAGACCTCTCACACGTTTGAGAAGTCTGGTTAGAATGGCCTTGCACAAGCATACTCTAATCCAAGAGGTCTGGTGAAAACACAGCTTATTCTGCCAAGACGTCCAGCTTACAGAGACGTTTGGCTTGAAACAACTGAAACTGGCTGAAAATACCTCAAATTCATCCTCTTGACATGTTTTGGTTTTCTCATTGCCCTAGAATGCCCAGAAACTTGCACACAATCTGCAAACACATCTAAACACACTCACAACATACATACAAGATTAAGGAACACATATATCATGCTAGGGGATGTCTTCATCATCTCTCTCACCCTCGAAAAGATACTTGTCATCAAGTAGGCTTTACACTTGGGATAACAAGAAGCCCCCACAAAGCTAAGTCAGACTCTTGAACCCAAATTGCAGCTTTAGGCCCCTCATCACTCCATGGATCAAGTATTCATGCTTCTTCTTGCCTTTTGTTCTCACTGCCTCTTTTGTTTGTATTATGACTGGCTTCCTTGATGGCTTCGATGAAGTTTGATCGTCAAATGCTCCCTTGAGGATTTCAATGCTATCCTGAAGATCAGATGTAAGTGCCTTGCCATGGAAATGGCTCAAATCTGAAGCATTGAACACATAAGAAAATGGAAGACGGTTAGGGAGATCAAGCTCATAAGCATTATCATTCACTTTGGTCCTGATTTGGAATGGACCAATCTTCTTGGACTGGATTTTGGAGAAGTTCACATTTCTTAGCCTTTCCTTTCCCAAATGCAACCACACATAATCACCAACATCAAATGTCATTTTCTTCTTTCCCAAATTCTTACTCTTGGCAATTTCTTGTGGCTTGGCTTCCAATTTAGCCTTGACTTGCAAATGCATCCTTTGTATATTCTTAGCAAATCAGTACTGATAAATGCACAATCATCAAACTTCTTCAAATTATCAGCCATTCCAGGAGAAAAACCGTAGTTAGCTTTAAATGAACTTTTCCCAATGCTGGAATGACAAGAGTTATTGTAGTTAAACTCAGCATGTGCCAAAAGATTTTTCCATCTATTGGGTTGATCCTTACAAAGACACCTCAAGATTTTGAGTAATGATTTATTCACAAGTTCAGTTTGGCCATCACTTAGTGGATGATAGACACAAGAGAAGTGGTACCCAACAAGTTCCATAATGACCTCCAGAAATGATTTTTAAATTTAACATCCTTATCATTCACAATATTCAATGAAATAACATGTAATCTAACAACATTTTAAAAGAAAAAATGAGCAACATGTGATGCATCATTGCTTCTCTTACATGGAATGAAATGTGCCATTTTAGAAAATCTATTGACAATAACAAAAATAGAATCATGCCTAGATTGAGTCATAGGAATCCACAAATAAAATCCATTGAGACACTTTCCCAAGAAGCATTAGGAATGGGCAAAGGTAAATAATGACCTGCAACGCTTTTACCACCCTTGTACTTTTGACAAATAAGACATTCACTAACAAATTTTTTCACATCAATTTTGCATTCCTGTCCAGAAATAATTCTTGGAAACAAGCTCATAGGTCTTGGTTTTCCTCTATGTCCAACCATCTTACTAGTATTCTTCTTATGCAAAATGTTTAATATGAAATCACAAGTAGGTATACATACCTTTTCCTTTCTGAATAGATTGCCCTGCTGTAGATGATAGTCTCTCCGCCTATCCACTCTACCAAGAAATGGAGCATTGAGATCCTTCCAAATCTTACCAAAATTTGCATCAGTTGGATACAAAGAAGTAAATGCCTCAAATCCCTCTACTTGAGCACGTGAATGATTCACCACATGAATCCTTGAGAGAGCATCTGCTACAATATTACTTTTCCCACTTCCATGCTTTAGCACAATGAAATTCATTCTTGTAGCTTCCATTTCATATGTTTAGCATTAACTTCTTTTGAGAATTCAAAAATTGCAATGCCTTATGGTCAATCATCATCATCATCCTAGCCTTATGGTCATCCAATAACAAAAATTCACTACTCAACACATAATGTCTCCAATGTTTAATGGGTTAAAGTATAATGTACAACTTTTTCCCACTGACACTATACTTTTACCTAGACTCATTCAATTTTTCAGAAAAGAATGCAATGGCCTTACCTTTTTGGGATAGCACACTAGCAACTGCAAGTCCACTTGCATCCACCTTCACTTCAAAAAGCTTGGAGAAATTTGGAATTGCCAACACTGGAGTACTACAAAATTTAGCTTTTAAGACTTGGAATGATTTTCTTTTTCATCATCCTACACAAATTAGTACTCTTCTTCAAATAAGAAAGCGTAGGCCATGCAGTTGAACTGAAATGACTAATGAATCTACTACAAAAACCTGCTAGCTCAAGGAAAGATCTCACCTCTCTAACATTCTTTGGTGAAGGCCAATCTGTAATTACCTTGATCTTACTAGACTCTATTTGCACTTGGTTTTTGGAGATGACATGATCCAAGTAAACAATTCCCCTCGTCACAGAGTGGCATTTCTTCACATTACCTACCTATTGAGCTTCATGCAACTTGGAGAGCACCTTTCTCAAATGTTGCAGATGCTCATCTTCATTAGAACTGTAAACAAGAATATCATTAAAGAAAAAAAAAACCATGCAACATTTGCTAATGAGATCTCTCAAGACATCATGCGTTAATCTCATGAATGTTGCGGTAGCATTTGTTAGCCCAAACGACATGACTAACCACTCATACAAACCATCAAGAATTTTGAAAGTGGTTTTCCACTCATCCCCTGGCGTAATCCTTATTTGATGATTACCACTCTTTAAATTGATCTTTGAAAATGTTTCAGCATTTGCTAAACCATCAAGAATATCATCCATTTTGGAAATAGGAAATCTATACTTAATGGTCATCCTATTCACAGCCCTAGAATCAATGCACATACTCATCTCATTGGTGTCTTTCTTAGGCACAAACACAACTGCCACTGCACAAGGAGAAATAGACTCCTTAATAAAACCATTTGAGAGGAACTCACTTACCTGCCTATGAAGCTCTGCCATCTTATGTGGAGTCATTCTATACGCTCTCATTTGGTATTGTTGCTCCAGGAATAAAGTCAATTTGATGCTGAAAGGTCATCTTTGGCTGATAAATTGGGATCAAAAGCCAATGGTTAAGGCATGAATGAGAGAGGGAAGATGGGGATGGGGAGAGGAAGTTGAAGAGTCATTGTGTGCATCTTGGCTCATTTGGAGCTCATTGTTGTGCAGGCCTTTTGAACATTGTGTGAGAAGAGTCATCCTTTGTGTATTGCCTTAATCCTTGTGTGAGAGGAGTGGTGTGAGGATTTTGAGTTCATCTGTCCTTGGACATGCTTCCATTTCTATTTCCTGTACTCCATTTTCATTTGCAAGCAAGAATAAAGTTATCTTTTCTTTTCTTGTTCCATATGGGGTTTCTTTCTTGAGGATTTGGACATCAATTGAAGTTGACGATGCCAGATCTGCACCACAAAGTATGATTACTTATGTAATCAGTCCATGAAACTCATTTATGAAGTTAGGGATGATTTGTGGATAGTTGTATTGCTCGACAAAGCATTTAACTCAGGGAATCAAGACCTTTAGCATTATCATGAAGCAATGAAGACATTATTCGATCTTTCATAATTCGATCTTATGTAATCTTATGTAACATTATTCGATCTTTCATAATAGAATCCCGAATACTTTCTCAAAAAAAAAAAGAAGTGGGTAATAGAGGCATTGGAACTCTTGCAATCAATGCCTTCACCATGAAACTTTGTAACTGCAACACCACTAACACTACATAATTGTCAACCAATAACACTTTGTAACTGCCATTTGCCTGCCATTTAAGGAGAAGAATGCTTTCCACTATAAATGTAAAATTACCAACAATTATCCCTCTAACCAAGGCAAAATTCCTAAGGTATTACTTTTCATGAAATCTTCTTCTTGTAATGTGCATGATGCTGCTGGACTTAAACAAATCAAACTTGACACACACACATGAAAAAATAAAAAAGACCCGGGGACTCTCATAATTTCCATATTTAACGGTGAATTTTGTCGTCTTTTGTTGGCCAGTTGATACTAAACCTTAAATAAAGAAACTGATTAATTATCAAAACATAACAATAAATAATCACTTAATCATAAACCATAGAACTTCTTAAATAAACTTGAAATAATGCCTTTCATTGATTTTAAACTAGAAACATATAAAATAAAGGTTCTATGTATCGATGCTAATATATATGGTCAACGTTTAATCCATCAAGATGATTGTCTGCCTTATGGAGGAACACACTGTTAGAGTGGATGCTTAGGTAATTAATCCTTGATTATGTTTCTTGGCTGATCTCTGAGGTTCTACTTCCATAATTTTTGAGGATCAGCCAAGAAACAAACATTACGCTGATCTTCTTCATCTACTATTGATCTTTACGTTATAATAGATTGTAAGATAAGATTTGATATTACCATTTTTTTGGAGTTTTTTTAAAGTGTTATAAGAGAAGGTATTGTGCAATGTTTTTAGTGTTCATTTTATATGTGAATTCCAGATAAGCCTAATAGAGATGGTAATAGGAAATTTTGGTTATAGAAACTGATTCTAAGGTTTTCTTTTCAGGTGTATGCTGAAGTTGCTTGATGTGTTGCTACAGCTTGATCATTTAAAAAATGCCAAAGCAAGCATACCAAATGATTTCTCTTGGTACAAAAGGTTAGTGGTACATGTTATCATTTCCGTTTGAAGTTCTCTCTAGCGTTAGCAATATTCCAATGTTCACATCTCATTAATTCCAGTTTCTTGACTAAGGTATGTATTAAATGATAAACCTGAGTAGATGTTTGATGGTCTGCAGTGTGTACATATATTTGGATAAGGTAGGTGAGGCATTTTTGACATCATTGGAAAATGTTTCATAGGATTTCTATATTTCCTTTGATAGGATATGGCATCACAGTATGCAGATTTTTGAACTCGACATTTCGGTTCTGTTGTACTTCATTGATCTCATAAAAAGAGGCAGTCTACGTTTACTGAAATACTTATTTAAAATCTCATTATTTGTGTTAAAAGGAAAACATCCATGCCACAGTCCCAGCTAGACTTTTTATTCTAAAATTTTGCATTTGTTCTTTTATTCTTCTTCATATGGCGGTTGATGATACTGGTTAACAATAAATTATGGTGGGTGTTTGTATAGTCACATAAAATTTATGCATTTTGAGTGTAAACTTACATATTAAATGTTGATCAAATGGCATTTTAATGTTTGTCAGGACCTTTACCCAGATAAGTACTCAGTGGCAAGATACAGATTCAATGAGGGAGGATTTGGATGACCTGCAGGTTAATCTATCTGATTTCTAAGAGATATTATGTGACGTTTCTGCAATGTTTTAATTTAGTATGCCATGATATCACTGTTGTAGTAAAACATTACAAAATGCATGTAACTGCAACAGATTTTTTTAAGCACAAGATGGGCCATTCTGTTGAACATACAGGTCGAACTGTTTCGGGTTAATAAGTATCCTTTAATTCATTGCAAAAGTTTAGCAAAAAACATTTATATTCTTCTTGTTTATATCATTCTTTTCGTTTTGAACACCTTGAATTCTTGACTCCAAGCAGTGTGGAAGATATACTACAGGTGCTTATTGTTTTCTGTGTGGAGTTTCTGGAGTCTGAATCTGCTCTGATATTCTCAGATCGTCATGTGCTTTTGAGAGTGCTACCCGTGCTAGTAGTGTTAGCATCATCATCAGAAAAGGAAGGAGACGCTATATTCAAAAAAGTCAAAATAAACCGTCTGATCAACATATTCAAGGTACACTAATATCTTTATATTTCAATGCATTTGAGAAATTCTACACTAGTTATTGGGTTATATCTCATGCTTTATTTTTAAAAATATTTTCGAAGTGGTCATTATAATTAATATTCTGGGGAAGTCAGTGATTCTCTTCTACTATTTTGATACCACGTTATCAGACCATCTGGTTTATAGGTTGACAATTTTATTTTCCATTGTTTAACTTTTCAAGATATAACATTGTCTTCTGTTTGTTGTTGGAATCCGAAATAAGTGAAACATAGGTACACTTGAAGATTTATAGAAGTTTATAACTCAGTGCTATTTACTAGAATCAAACCTGTGACCTATGGTACCAGGCCAAGACCCGTACCACTAAGTTAACACCTCATTGTTATTACATTGTCTTCTGTTTGATAGTTTGACATGAGATGGCAACTAGTATTGTTAAACATTCATGTCATATGTTTTCAGCTTCTCTAAAAGGAACTTATAAAATGTTTATTAAAAAAATTCAAGGGCAGAAACATCTAACAAATGTTTTTGATACCCCTATGTAGAGATATGTTGTGAAAACTGCTGCAAGCACAAACAATAAAGAAAACTGATTGAAAAAAAATAGGAAGAAATACACCAGAATTTATGTGGAAAACCCCTAAAAAGTTCTTAGAATGGGGGAAACCCACAGGAAAGCAGTGCAAAGCTGAGCAAACTATGACAACAGTCTTCATATATAATAGGCACCAAAATCCAACAATTATTTTATAGCCACATAAGCCCAATAACCAAAGCCTCCATCTATGACCATTCATTAGGATTTCCACATGCCTGTGGAAACTTTTAGATTCCTTTTTACAATGTAGCATTAATATTTCAAAGCAAGGTTTGCTGTAGATTGTTGGCAGTGCATTGAAAATGGTGGACAAGGTGGAGATTCATAAGCATATGGGTTCCAACTGGCAGATTTGGAAAATTCTGAAGATAGACATTTTGTATTAGAAGGAATGAGAAACTCCCAGCATAGAGGAGACAATAAAGAAGCCCTAGAAAATGACCCAAGAAGCGTGGGATAAATTGGATCGGAAAGCTCTGTCTTTGATCACACCTTGCTTGTCTAATGAAATTCTATATACAGTTGTTGATGAGAGTACAACAGAAGGTTTGTTGAAAAAGCTAATTAAGTTGTATGAACAACCATTAGGAGCAAACAGAGTTTTTCAAATGAGGAGATTATTCAAGTTGAAGATGAAGGAGAATAGTAGAATGGCTTAGCACCTCTTTGAATTTAATAATTGCTTTTTATAGCTAAAAATACTGAAGGTAGTGTGGATGATAAAGTTAAATCATTATCGTTGGTCTCTTCTCTTCTAGATAGTTGGTAAACAATAGTTACAACAATTTGTGCAACATTGGATTTTGACATTATTGTGGTAGGGGGGTTGGTTGCTAAAAACAGAGGTGACCATGCAATTAATATCATTTTGAGGAGAGGCTTTAATTGTTAAAAATAGAGTAAGATTGCAATGGTGAGTAGCTCAAGGTAGAGATGATGCCAGAGGCAAGAGTAGGCCACATTCACAAAGCAAAGAAAGAGATTGTTGGTATTGTCACAAGCCTGGTCATTTGAGAATAAATTGTTATGTTCTAAAGGAGAAAAGGAGGAAAGAAATGGAGGCTACTTCCCAAGAATCCTTAGGTAACCAAAGTAATGGTGAAGTTGGTACAACTTTGATTACTCTTGATAATACTTTATTTAGAAGTGAGTTTCATCAATTTGATGAATGGACAATGGGTTCTGGGCATCATTTCATATATGTCCATCTAAGGACTATTTTAGGATATTTACAGAAGTTGAAGAAGAACATGTTTGGTTAGGTAATGAACATGAATGCCCAATCAAAGGTATTGGTGATGTGTTGATCTAGTAGGAAGATTGAAGGCTTTTAACTCTTCAAAATGTTAGGAATGTACCTGATTTACAAAGAAACTTGATTTCAGTAGGACGGTTAGATACTGCTGGTTTTGAAACTATATTGGGAGAGGGCTCTTGGAAATCACAAAAGGAATCATGACTGTCCTAAAAGGAGATAAAAGGGGTTCTTTGTATGTACTAAAAGGAACTTGGGTAAATGGGCATATTTTGGCTACAAAGTACACTAATGAAGATCTTCAGCTTTGTCATCACAGTATGGGACACTCGAGTGAAAAAGAAATAACAGTATTGCAGTATGAAAACCTTATTTCTAAATTTCATTTAGGTACACTTCCATTTTGTGAATATTATAGTTTCCTTTAAAAGAAATGAATTCTATAGGAAGAATAGTTGCTTAGAGTTAATCCATGCTGATGTTGATGGTGGTATAAATCCTGCATCATTTAATGAGTGTTAATTCATAACCTTTATTAATCATTATTCTTGAAAATATGGGTTGTATGCCCATGCCCTGAAAATTAAATATTAGGCCATCTATATGTTTAGATTGTTTAAAGCTAGGGTTGAAAATGATATTGGTAGAAAGATTAAGTGTTTGCACATTGATAATAGAGGAGAATGTTGTTCTAATGCCTTTGAGTAACTCTGTTGTGAAGTGGGCATCAAATATGAAAGGATGGACCCATCAACAATAACAATTTCTGTGATAAGAAACAAAAATTAGCACAATGGAAATAAAACTAAGCACACATTCAAAACCATTATGAAAGGCAAGAAATTAAGAGTAAGGCTGAAGCTCCTACTAAATTGGGGCAAATGTTCAGGCAATCAATTCCATTGCCTCCATTACCTTTCATCTCATTTTATAAATGTGGTTGCTTTGAAGCTAATCCAAGGTTTATTAAATCTAGACTACTTTCCAGTTGTTTAAAAACCTATAGAAAAATTAGTGGCTAATAATGATAGAATTTTTATCTATTCCAATAATCACCCCTTTAATGCCAACATGAGGAACAAACTTGGGAATACATCTATTTAACTTAAATTCCATCTTAAATGTGCAGTATTTAATTTCATGCTACATTTGAGATATACATGCACAATAAAAAATCTAAGTGACGAATCTGCAAGGGAAATTGCTTAGCAAAACTACAGTGAATGCACGAGAACAAATTATCTTGCAAAAACAATGAAATTGCAAGAATAATGTCTTGAAAAGGCAACAACAATCCACTAGAAATCCAGACAATCCTAAAATTAGTAATGCAACCACACTTCTAGTTCTAGCTTCAATTCAATAAGGGAAAGGTACAAACTTTACTTGCTACTATACCAAGCTAAAGAAAGGTTTAATCATTATTGATACAATAATTTTCTATATATTCATTCATAAGGAAAACGAACCCTGCTTGGTGGATGGGTCTCTATCGTGAGGGGGAGCATGATGCCATCCATGTTAGAGGTTACTAAGGGATGTGCTAGTTCAAAAGGGGCTTTTCCAGTCTCACTTGATTCTGTCAAAGTCGGGAGGTTGTTGGGCCTTGTGTCCCAGACAAAAAAGACACAGATGGAGATTGACCTGGGGGTTCAAACAATCCTCAGGGAGGTTTACAAAAAGGATTCAATTGGCAGAACATGAGGATCCTCTCATGGAATTGCAGGGGGCAGGGTACTCCCTACAAAAAAAAACCCTCAAAGATGTAGTGCGTAGGGAATGCTGTGATGTGGTTTGCTTGCAGAAGACAAAGTTGCAATAGCAAGAATGTCGCTGGTTATGCTTGATTGGCAGATATAGTTTGTGGCTTGTCGGGGGAGAGCAGGGGGCGTGGCCTCTCTATCACATTGGCCTTTTGAGATTGTGGACACATCCACATGGAGTATTACTATTCACTTTCAATGGACTGGCATCTAGCTCATGAATTTCTACAGTGCCTAAAGATGGGAGGGGCAGTTGAGGGAGCTACAGAGGATTGCCCCTTGATCTTGGATAGGAGGTAATGGATTCTGGTGGAGGATTTCAAC
>MNCI01000751.1:48423-129771 GCA_015680685.1 Gnetum montanum | reverse complement strand
GGAGTGGTTGAGGGGTGGGGCTAGGGATTGAGGAGCCTTCTAGTGGTCTGCCATTCCTATAGTTTCTGGCATCTCATGACCTGGCTAATATGGATATCAAAGATTGCCAGTTCATGTGGAGAGTCATGACAAAGGTTGATAGGGTGTGGGTTAGCTTGGATATTCTGTTGAATTGGGGGATGAATGTTCATGGGAAAGAACAATTGGCTTTTGATTATAGGTTGATTTTGTGCCAGGTGGGAACTTTGGTTTCAGGGGGACCTGTGCCATTTTGTTTTGAACGATTGTGGCTTACTAAGCCATGGCTGCGCCAAATGGTGGAAATGATTTGGAGAAACTACTTGTCGTGGGTTGACCCTAGGGAGTTTCTCAAGAGGGGGTTACACTTGTTGAAGTAGGAGATAAGGGCATTGAAGGCGGAGGTGAGGTTCTCTTTCAAATCCAATTGGGGTTTGTTGTTGCAATGTCTGGCAGTGGTTCAATCGGACTAGGAATTGGGGCAGGGTTGGATGATGTATTTTTTCTTTGTGGCTGTTAACTTAGTGCAGTTCTCCAAAAAGATCCATAGTCTTGCTTTCTAGGGCAATATAGTGGTTGGGATGTAAGAGATTGCCTAGGCCATGATGGAGTATTGGTCCAACATCTGGAAGCAGAGGAAGATTGCACCTTTGTCGATTAACATTGACAAGGTTTTGAAGGAGGACAACTGATGGTTGCTGGAACCATTCACTTGGGAGGAACTAGATGGGGCTCTTGCATCAATGAAGGTGGGGAAGGTGCTCAGGCTTGTCGGTTGGCTTGTGGAATTCTTTGGAGCTTTCATTGATCTCTTGGCAGATAATTTGCTGGATGTGTTCAACGCAATGCTAAGTTGGTAGTAGGTTTGGGGGGAGTTAAATTGTTCCTGATTGCTCCATATTCATAAGATGGATCCTTTTCAGTTCAGGCCTATTGGCATGCGTAATGCTCTCCTTTGCTTGTTTACTAATTTGTTGGTTGCTTGGCTGGGGTCTTTGATGCCATGCTTAGTGGGGCCACAACAAGTAGGTTTTGTTAAAGGTAGGTTCATTGAAGACCAAGTTATCCCAATGTAGGAAGTGCTACATTTGTTAAGGGCAATCAATTACCTAGGTATGTGTCTTAAACTGGATATTACTAAAGCTTATGACATGGTGTCTTGGTATAAACTCTGTGGATTTATGCATGCACATCTAGACATCGAGGGCTTTTTCTCTAGATCTAGAGGGGAAACAGTGGAGGTTTTCATCTCATAGTAGGAGGTTAAGACAAGGGGACCCGCTTTCCCCATATCTCTTTATTGTTGTGATGGACACCATGTAGGCTTATTGTAAGTTAGAGGGGGTTAGAGGCTTGCATATTGCCGGAGTTAGTTGTCTGGTGGAGCACTACGTTGATGATACCATTTTATTCTCTTGGTTTGCTGTGTCCCTTGCATTGGTGATAAATAGGGTGCTGCAACAAATGGTAGAGGAGATTGGCCTTGAAATTAATAGGGGTAAGTTTGTGGTGCACTTTCTCAACACGGATGCTTGGGTGAAGGGTCGAATTGTGCAAATTTTGGGGTTCTTGCTAGGCTTCACGAGGGATACTTACATGGGGCTACCTCTTTATGATTGGCATCGGAGGCATGCATGGGCCAGCCTTTTCTAGGGTATGCAGAAACGGATTGGCCATTGGATGGCCCAGTTCCTGACTTGGGCTAGGAAGTCTTTGTTGGTGACATTGGTGCTTTCAACTATGGCTCGTTATACAACTTCGATGGACTCTTGCTTGTTGATATCATTCAGAAGGTTGATCAGTTGATAAGGAATTTCACTTGGTGAGGGGGTAAAGGGGGAGATTGCATGCATCTTGTTAGCTAGGATACAATTGCTAGACCGAAGGACGTTCGAGGTCTTGGTGTCATCCAATTCCAAGATATTATCACTATGGGGTATTAGGGCCTCCTTAATAGGTTGTTGAGGCAAGGCCACAATCCCGCTCTATGGATTATAATCATGAACAACAACTTTAGGCAATGGGAGGCAGTTGCGTGGGACTCTCATATCTGGCATGCTCTTTGCAGGCATGTGCAAGTGGTTATGGACTCCGGGCTGTTGGGTGTGCCTTTGCAACAACTTATTAAGTCCAAATATTTGGTGGTTAGGGGATGGTTGGGCATATGGAAGGGTCAGCTACCAGAGAAAATGAAAACATATGTGGCTGGCAAATCATTTAGCCATTTTGGTTTGAGCAATTTTAAGATGACATGGGGTAAACATGGAGGACACGTGTCCCCTTTGCATGGCTACAATTGAATCTATCGCTCACGTCATTTGTTATTGCCTATTTGCCGTCAATGTTTGGTAGGCTACAAATATTTAACACCTATTGAGGTTTGATGACGATTTCAGAGCTATGGTGGTGCTGTGGTCCATCTGGAAAGCTTTGGCAGGAGGCACATTCAGTGATGGGGGTTGCCCCTACTTTTGAGCTATCATGTGCGGGCTATGAGGAAAACCTGGTCTTGTGGAATATGGTCTTGTGAGTGGGGTGGGCTGACCTCCTACCCCTGCTCCAAGGGGAGTCAGACTTGGAGGATGGTCAATTCTACATGAATTGGCATGCGGACCACATGCTATTTGGGGTTTTGGGGGGGGGGGGGGTGTGTGCAGATTGAGCTGACGGAGGAGTTAATTGCCGAGTATCTGGGGGTCCTAGCAGGGCTATGGCCTCTAGGATGCTGAAGATTTTTTTGGACCGGTGCCCAAAACGGGTCAGGTTCCCAAGTCAACGCTCCAACCAATATGGCAGGACACTGTTGAGCTAGTGGATAGGTTTTTTGTGCACTCTAGCAACGTTTGAAAGTTGCAAGGTGTGCACTTTAGTTTCTTGAGGAGCTTCAAGAGGGGGTATGCGGTCAACTTGCCATGTTTCTTTTTGGTGACGTTGCAATGTTAGAGGCAGGGCCAACACTTCTGGCTGATTCTAGCTTTGTGGTGGGTGTCTCGGCCTCGTGTGCTCCCACAGCCAAGGGGCATTCCAGTTTGGGCTGTTTATGGGCAAAGGTGGTCATGATGTGCTTCGCTCATGGTGGTGGACCTAACGGAGGAATTTGTGGAGTAGGAGGCTCGGTCGGGGTCGTTGTTGTCACATGCTGAGGAGGGTTTCGGGAGGGCTGTGATGGAGGTGCATGTTGGGCCTCTAGAGCTGCATGTTGGGGAGAGGTTGGGGGTGGTGTCACCTAGGGCCATTGATGATTCCACACCCTCGAATCTTGAAGCTTTGCTAACTAAGGTAGCAGAGGAGGTGGTTGTGCGGGGCCGAGTGGAGGAGAGAGCCCTCTCAGAGGCCAAGTGGTAGACAATGGAGGAGGAGTTCCAACGAGAGTTGGAATAGACCAAGTGCCTCCATGCTGAAGAGTTTAAGGAGGAGAGAAGGTGCCGTGACCTGGCTGAAGCGATGACATTGAACGAGCTGGAGGTAGTGCTTTGACAGAGTGTCCAAGAGTAGCTCTAGGAAGAGGCATTGCAGTAGGAGGCTTAGGAGAGGGAGGATTGGGAGTGTAGGAGCAGGAGGAGTTGGAGGCAGCCTAGATCCAACATCAGCAGAATCAGGCACATGAGCATAATACTCATTCTTGGCTTAAGGAGGGGAGGTGCCCCTATGTGGTCATGAACATTGGCTGGAATATGTCGTGGAGGGTGTTGTGATGGTACATTCACTGTAGGGGGAGGGAGCTGCACTCGGATGGAAGGGGGGATGTGGAGGAGTCCGTGAGGAAACTAGAGGCATTTAAGAAATTTCAACAAGTCGCTGCTTTTGTGGATATTGAGAGTCATTGGGCTGCACTCTGCTCTATCCACTGCCAAGAGTGGGCCATTTGTTGTTGCATGGGCCTTCCCTGCCATATATAGGCTGTGGGCCTAAGGTGCTGTGTCCTTTTTGGGTATTGTTTTTTCTTTATTTGGTTTTGATGTCAGTGGGTATGTCTTGGCAATCTCTTGGATCAAGATCCAATTTTCAACTGATTAGGTGTATCTGAGGGGTTGGGGGCATTTTTGTCGTGGAAAAGGCTGAGGGCTGTGGATGGTTTTCTTGTTTTGGGGGTATTAGGGGAGCGGATGGGAGCAGTCTCCCCTCATTTTGTGATTGTACAGTACTCTTGTAAATTTCTTTTGCGATTAATTTAATGACCCGCACTCTTTTTGGGGAAAATAAAAAGGTAAATGAACCTATTCTTATAAGACATTTTGTACAACACAATAGTTGTACCGTTTTAACCGAAAAGACATGGGAGATTTCTCAGATTACAATCATCTAGTTTCCAAGAATCTACAGCCAATAAATCATCAAAATCATATCATAAAAATCTGTTGCCAGAAGAAAACATTTAAATTAGATTTTTGTTTATTAGCCCATCTTCTCAATAAATTATAGAAAGATATCTAAATCAGAACTGAGAAGCTCTTAGTATAGGTTTAAAAATTCCACAAGTTGGTGAATCACGAAACAAAAAATTCAAGATCAGTTCCATGAAAGGAAATTCAAGGCCAAACCTGAAAACTCATTAGAATGCCAATACTAGGAATTCACTTTTAAGGTTTCCAAAATCAAGATGGGCCGGGATGCTCTTACTTTCTGTTGGCAATTCCAATTCTTATGTCAAGGATCCTAGGCCCCTGTTGGCAAATCTTTAGGCCAAGTTGCCCCAAATCTTTATAAGTGTTCTCACGTTTATCTAGAAACAACTCTTATCCAAATCATTTAGGCCTGAGAGTGCAAGGATATGTGGACAGATACACAAAAACAAGGAGTTAACAATTCAAAATGTTAGAAATAAAAATTAGATTCAGTAAGCATTCAAGATAGTAAAAGAATTCTAAAAATAAAATCATACTTTAGCTACAAGTGGAACAAGGGAGGAACTGTGCATCCACCTTGTTCAGTCTTTGAAACGTCTTTGAATGATCCCTTTTCCCCTAGGCATCAAGTGCTACTTCCTCATTGTTGTAGCCATGCAATCTTTTTTTTTTCTCTGCTGCTATTGATATTATTATTATTTTAGCTTACTTGTGTATTGCTGAAGATGTGCTCCTAGTGGTGTTGTTGTTGCTGCAATCCTTCTTTTTTCTTCTCTCCTCTTTTTCCCTTTGCCTAGTCTCTTTTATTCACTCCGGTTTCAATTTTGGTTTCAATTTTAGTTTCTTTAATGTAACTGAATCTTTATGGAAGTTCCTTCTTTTTTTAAAGCTGTTGCATTTTTTTTAATCATATCTAAAATCAGGTCTTAGGTTCAAACTTGCCTAAAGCCACCCTTAAAAAAGAGAGAGAGAGAGAATACCTATCCCTTCCAACCAAGAGGACTTTGGTTCAATTCCTTCCAGGATGATAAAATATACATTTCTAATCTCTCTAGATTTAAAGCAAACTCACTTTAACGCTTATTCCACCACTCATAAAATAAAGCCATAGAATAGAATGGATGAGAGTTCCATGAGCAAGAGGAAAACATAAAATCAAAATATCAAACCAAGGAAATTCCTTCTCCTTCAAGCACTCGGTGTTGCAACTAGCGTTGCGTTGTCTTATAAGCATTGAAAGGCTATCATATGACCTTTCTACAGCTATTGAGAGAAGGGATTTTATTTTTGATTTAATTAATTTATTTCTCCAAAAGATCTTTTAAGAAAGTAATGCAATTATCCCTGATTCATAGGTCAGGTTCCTCTTCCTTTTATTTCCTTTACATACTATAAAATCACAAAATAGCAATGAATCATACCTGTTATCACCTTTTTCTGTCTTTCCAAATCTAATTGCTCAATACTTGGGATTTGCACAGAAACACCTGGAGATAATGGATGGCCCACTTATATGAACATACAACAAGCATGTGCATGAGATACCCACATTGCTATACGCATATGCAGAGTTTACAGAGACCATTCTAACCATTTAAAGAAATCATTATGATCCACATAAATCATGCAACACATGAAAATTCAAATCATAGTAGCAAACAATACAACATTCCTGCCCCATCTTTTCTCAACATTCCTGTATTTCATTCTATTAATAGATACTAAATCAGCAACCATTGTATACTTAGTTAATGCATCCATAGTAGTACTCATCAACAGATCAACAGAACTTAGATTTAATCTCAACAAAGCATCATAAGTCATTCAACCAGTTACCAATACATCATTCAACCAATGCATACTAGAGCTGTCACTCAACATATAGGTTATTAACATATTAACAATCCTCAAATCCATCACAATTATACAATCATAGATAGATCAACAATTCAACATCAAATTATACAAATCATCAAGCTCATCAACAATAGTTAAATCCATCAACACAAGCACATTAATAGCACTTAAACTTATCAACAGAAGCACATCAACAACACTTTATTCTATCACCATCATCAAATCATAGATAGATGCATAAATCAGGAACAAATCACACAAATCATAAACATGAGCACATCAACACTACTCAAATCCATCCCCATTACTAAATCATAGACAAATTTACAAATCAGTCTCAAAGCACATAAATCACAAGTGCATAGTTAACACCACTCAAGTCCCATCATAATTATAAAATCATAGGTAACCTGACAAATCAAAACCAAACTATATGCATAATCATAGCAAGTATACTTACAATTGCTATTCCAAACATCAAGATATGAACCTAAGAAAAAACAGGTTGTTACAGTAATAATGTCGAGATTGCTATCCATTTTAGCAACTGCATCAATAACTTAAATGCATAACAAGCATTCATTATAAGATTGGGAAATACAGTCAGTCATAGGTACTGCATAGAAGATTGCCCACAATTGAGCAACCAAGAAAGGAAAAAAGAAGAAAATAAAATCCAAAAGAAAAAAGAAAAAAGAAGAAGAAGACAAAACAAAAATACAATTGAGGGCTAACATAGCTTTTAAGAAGTAGGATCTTTATAAGCACAACAATAGAATCTAATGTCTGTCAAGTGTCAACGGATAGCAAAACATGGTGTCAAAAAAATGCAGTTGCAAAATTCTCACTAGAAGAGAGGCTTATACATTGCATCACTAAATTGCCTGCTGGTGTTAAAAAGGGTATAAAATTCTGACTTTAACAGCCAACCAACAATGGAGTCTTGACTGGTAAGATAATTATTCTGGGATTTTCTTAACAGAAAACAGATAGTAACACTTTGCTAGTAGAATGCTATATAACAGTAGGCAGTAAGCATGATAGCTGTAGTTCAGTCACAAGAAAGCAGAGAGTGAAAATTGTAAGATAGAAACAACATTCTGTTTTTTGCTGTCGGCTTTTGGTATTGAATGATAATTCAAAATGGATCCAAGTACCTTCTTATTGCGTTGAAAAAAAAAAACTTTCATTACAACTTATAGGGGTCACGCACACGTCACATGGCCTCAAGTCTCTCTCTTTAGTACACCTCATATCAAGTCTCTCTTTAATAAACCTCATATACTCATGAAAAGACAAAAAGACTGGCATCGTTCAACTGACAACCGTCACGTGCACACACAATGGAGCTAGGAAATTGTTGGACAGCAAAAGAATGAAGAAGCAAGAATCTGAAATTCTTTCCATCCCATATGCTTTCAGCTAGGCATTCATTATACAAAATTTGTTACCTTTGTATTGTAACTGTCATATTGATTGCTTTCAGCTAGACATCAGTTAGGTTTGATTTTTCTAGCTGTCCAATTTCAGGTATAACTTTCACCAAACCAGCAGTCACTACAACCATAATTTAAGGAGGGTCCCATCATACAATCAGAAACCTTATCCTTTCTAAATAATAAAGAGTGCTACCGAGCCAAGGGGATAGAGGCAGGATATTGTCTTACTAAAATAAACATGTTCTGCATCCACCAAGCTTTCGCTTATTCTTTAAGCTTATTCTTATAAAACCAATTCACCTACGGGAGATACTTTGGGTAGACCTTTTTCTTGAGGAAAGTTTTCTAAAAGTTTTATTAAATGAAGGCAAAACTGCCTCCGAAATCACGACAGGGTAAAGTCATGGATAGGCCAAAAAAGGGTAGTCACCATCAGAACACAGCGTATCAGAATAGCAGCTGCAAAACTAGGCATAATAGGGCACACCTACCACTTGACAAATTTAATTTCAACACGTACCCCTCCAGAAAAGAGTGATGAGAAGTCTGATCAGAAAGATTAAATTCTCTGATGTCTACCAGAGAAGGACAATGCGCAGAGAAAGGCGGATCCCACAAAGAGATTACTTAGCCAAAAATAAAAATGTACAACGAATGAAACTAATTGCCCCAATGAACCATCGGCACCAACTGCTAGTTGTTAGAGAGCCAAGACCCGACGACCAACGTCCACATTGCTAAAATGCAAATTAGCCACAAAGGAAATCACCCCTTGCAGCCACCACTGCCCCCTCCCCACTCCAAAAGAAGAGGGGAGGTAAAAAGCAGATCAAGTTGTAGAAGAAATGTTGGTTCGAGATGACCTTTGTAGCTGGGTAGCTTCCATTTGAGGTTCTGTCTCAGCTTGTTCTATTGTATTTAGTTCGGTCTTTGGGGGTCTCCCTCTCTTCTTAGGGGCAAGAATATCACATGGGAAAAGTGGCAATTTGAATCTGTCTGGGGAGGCAGGTTAATCCTGCAACCAAGGGGAACCATTTATTTCATGCAGCCGAGGGAAGGAAAGCACATGGTCCTTAGCAGACATGCACTGAGCTAGTTTAACAACCTGCTGTTGGTCGGCTTGCAGTTGATGACTATCCTCCACATACTTTTTTTTGGCTAGGCTTTGTTAGCTGAGCCACTTGGCTGGATGGCTTGGGAATCTTGGTTTTTGGAAACCTAGCTAAGGAATTGTGGGGTTTGAGATTGGGTCTTGGCCTCTCCCTAAGTTAGCATTCTTGCCAGATTGGGGTTTTATTTTTGTGTGGTAGACCTCCACTGTGTGGATTGGTTTCCCGCAAAGGGAGCATGCGATTGAAGAAGAGCCATTTTGCTTAGCCAAAGCCTTTGGCTGTGTCTGCTAGATATGTGCCTGGCTGGTTCTTCATTTAGCCAGCATATGGCTGTGTTTCTCACAGTAAGAGCAAACCCTTGGGCCATGACTACAGGCCTCATCTTTATGTCTAATCTTCCCGCAAGCCTTGCACTTGGAAGGAAGATTTTCATATTCCACTTTAAGGGTCAGGGAGCCCCATATGATTTGGAACTTTATTTAGTTGACTTCATATGCCTTTTGCAATAGCATCCAGACAAAATATGGCAAGAACCATCCTTAACATGTTAGTTGTGACATTATCAAGTTTAATCAAATCCCCGAAGCCCCTAGCGACCTGTTCAAGCAGGATGTTTTCTTAGCAGTCCATTGGATAGTTCAGGATGTGGACCCAAATACGGATTCTTTGAAAGAGATTTGGGTGAGATTGCACCCTTGGATGCCACTTTGCAAGAGCAAGCCCATGTGTGCTAAAGAACCAAGGAGCCTCAGCAAGTACCTTGTCCCTTGCCTCAGGGGAGGTGAAGTTGAAGCACAGAAGTCTACCATGTAGTGCAGTGACCTGGGCGATAGAATCCTTCCATTTTACTGCAATCCATTCACAAATCTGGTCTAGCCTAGGCCTTATGCCTGAAGAAACAAACATTCCTGAGAGGCTATGCTGAAACTTGCTCTTAACTTGGTGACAAATCTTATCTTGTAGTGTAACATGGACTGTATTCCCCCTGATTTCTATCTTCATATTAGGGTGGTTCATCGCCTCTAGCCCGCCACAGAGTGGTGGATCTGTGGCGGACTCTAAGAGGCATCCAGTAGCCCAAGACTGATGTGTACCTGAGCTTTGCAAATCCTGGACCTGTCCTCCTGCTATCTAGGTTCCTCACAGTAGCTGCACCAGGAGCCTGTCTTCAGCCTGCATCAGAAGTAATCTTCCTGCACCACAAACACACCTTCAGCCTTCTACAATCACCTCCCTGCAGCAGCAAGATTGCCTTCTAGCAGGAGGAGAATTCCTTCAATCTTAACACATTGGGTAGAATTTTTTTTAAAAGATTCTAGGCAACACCTTATTCATAGAAAATGAAAGCTTAGTCTTGGCTTTTCATTTTGAGTTTAAAAAGGATACCATCATAACCTACATAGCTTCTCAATAAATGTTATTTAAAAATTAAGTAACCATATCAGTTTCAAGACAAAAGCAATTCTTTAAATCTTCTAACTTAAAACATATAGTAATGAACTTCAAATTCAAAGAGTACGTATTCATATAGTTTACATTTCTTAGAACACTTGTTCAGAAATTTCGTATTCATAATTTTAGAACACTTGTTCAGAAACTACTAACTCTTGTTTTATCACGTCATTTTCACTATATGTAAATTCAACGTTCTGCTAGTTTTTGTGGATCAAGGGTGTTGGGACTATCTACAAGGTGTTGGAATAGTTCAAGTGCAGAATACTTACAAGACTCTCTAACATTTATATACAAGTGTTACTTGCAAGCTGAAGGCTCGTGGCTTTTTGTAACTGAACGAAATATGTCATGGATTTTTTTCGCACCTGTTTTCATCGATTAAACTGTATGCTGAAACATTCCAGGATTTTGCATCAGTGCAGTTTTTTTACAAATGCTTAGCTGTTTTATGAGACTGATACCATGATTCTATGTGATCTTCTGAGAATGTGATGTTTTTTTGTCCAACTATTATTTGCTGCAGAAGGATCCTGTTATACCAGCATTTCCAGATCTTCATCTTGCACCTGCAACAATGCTCAAAGAGCTGTCTTCATACTTTCAACGATTTTCAAGTCAAAGTCGGCTCCTTGCACTTCCCACACCCCATGAACTTGGGCCACGGGAGGCTTTAGAATATCCTTTTGTTTACATGTAGGAAATAAATTAAATTACTATTTGTCAAGAGAACTTATACAGCTGACCACACGTAGTTGGGATAAGGCTAGGATGATGACGACGACTATTATTTTTTAAGAGAAAGTTAAAATGTGATTAAGTTCATGCTGTCATTCTTTTGATTTTGTCTGCCTATTTCTTTCCTTCCTTTGATGTTACGTAAAATTTTATTTTAAACCAATAGCTTAATTCTTCTTGAATGAAAATCAGGAAACTTTTTAAAAAATCCAATATGATTTTGAGCAAGGAAGATGTGCAGTTCTTGCACATTTTTAAAATATCTTATTTAAAAAGCATCAATTCTATGTATACATGGAGGAGTAACTTGCAAAATAAACCTGCCAAACAGAGAAATGAATGTAGCATGAAAGAACAGTCCGTAAAACCAAGAAAATAACAGGACGTAGGAGGTGACATGAAAAGAAATAGAATCATAAAGGGTCAGTAAGAGATAAGTGACACCTAGATCACAATGGAGATACCAATTTTCCTATCTATTTTGATTGCTGGAGTTTGCCAAAAATATCTCACGATTTTACTTGAAACCATGATGTTCTTTTCGATTTTTTTGTCAAATAACCTCCTAGGTACTGCTGTTGAGTTGCAAAAGGATGAAGTGGCAAGATCTTTGTCGTGTTTGATGTTCAAAGAATGGCATGCCATGCCATTATTATCAATTTACTTGATAGCAAAGCTCAAGATAGATTTTTGGTAACATTCGATTGGGAACTGAACTTTGGGTTTATTAGGCGTTTGAGGATATTCTGGTAATATGTTTTCGGTTGCAGTTCCAGATAGAGGGTCAGTAGGACATGGATTATGTCTGACATTGGAATTTAATGACATGTGGAAGGGATACATACGCTATATGAGCAACTTAATGTCACCAACAAAACTGTAAATCACTCCAACGAAATCAAGAATTCAAAACACTCTTTTCATTGAATAAAAAATTGATATTTCAGGTATGACCGGTTTAGTTGGTCATACATGCAGTGGGAGTATGACTTCCTTAAATTGCAGCGTTACCAAATGTTGAAGAAAGATGCATCCAAAATCTTGATGATCTGTAGATACATAGAAAATTGAAATCTAAAGAGTAAGTTACTACAGACTGGAACAGAATAATCTATAGAAAAATGAAAACTTAAGATCACACTGAGACCCCAATCAGATATAGGGAAGCAATAAAATGATTAAATAAGATGCTTGAAAATGTTGATGGTTACAATACTTGTTCCATTAAAATTTTTTCTTTTTTGTTTTGTGGGTTGTTTATTTCAAAAATTTCAATCTGAGGTTTCCTTAACTTGAAAAAAGTATCAGCGCCAATATTTAATACTTAGTCACATCGCAGCTATTCGTGCAGAACATGATGATTTTGCTCTACGGTTTGCAGCTGCATCCAACCAGGTCTATCGGTTAATTGCTGGTTTCTTGTGCATGGTTTTTCCTTTCATAAATTATTATATGAATTCAAGTATTTTCTTTTCATAATTTCTTTTGTACTTCACTTATATATTCACTGTTATCAATTCTAATTTAAGTTTAAATTCAGCTTTTGCTGGCTAAGTCAGATGCAGCTACTGATCCTGAGTGGATTAAGGAAGTGGAGGGCAACATGTATGAAATGGTGATTGAAGGTTTTCAACTTCTTAGCAGATGGATTGGTCGGGTTTGGGAACAATGTGCCTGGAAGTTTTCTAGGCCCTCTAAGGATGCTGTTCCACTGGATCCTGATGATGCATCTGCAACAATTTCTGATTATGAAAAGGTGGTATTTCAATGTGTTATTACATATTGAATTTATACATTGTAAACTTGAAATGAGAAGAGACATATAGTTTTTACCTTTGGTAAATTGAATTAATGCAATGACAAAATTGAAATGGATCTTAATACGAACCTGTGAGCTTCTGACCTATAACATGAAAGTAACAAATCTTATTATATTACATACCTTTGAGATAGGCAATAAATAAGGAATCCCAACTGATAAGCGCCATTATTAACCTTAGCTACAACTAAGAAATGGCTGATCCTTGTCGTCAGCTTGGATAAATTGACATTCTGTTTTTTTTAAAGAATTTTTTGCCCTAGCATAGGCTTCACTCCTTTTGGTTAATTTTAGCCTTAAATTTTCCATGCAGCTTATTTATGTTATTTTAAAATCAGTTGGGAGTAAAACACAATGATCAAAAGATCTTACCTCATCTTCATCCTTGGAGTTTACCAATAACTGAACTTATGGTGATTTGCGGAGGCTTTTGCAACTAGCGGTCATAGGAAAATTTGACATGTGCTAGCAAAATTTACCACCTTTTGTGAGTTATTTTTATATCTGAAAATATTCTGCATGCACTTATTTACCACTTAAGTTTATTCATCTGTTTGAAGATGATATACGTTGGAGAAGCTTAATTTGATGGCTAACAATGATTACAGTTACCTCCAAAAATAGCTGGGAAACTGACAGGCCCAAATTGAGACCTGTAGTCAATGGAGAAAACACAGTTAAGGTATCCAAACTTGCTAAAAGATTCTACATGAGTTAAACATTACTCATAATTGAACTGAAAATATTGCTGATTGTGGGGAAAAAGAGAAAACAGATAGACTGGTGCTGGGACATGACCATAATTAATGACAATTGACAAGAACAAAATAAAGGAGCAGTTGACACCAACACCTGTTGGGTCTTAGGTAGAGGCTACATCTTTGTCAAACATAAAATAGAACTAGAGTGTTCAACAGAAAACATGCCAATGACAAACTAGAGTTACTATTGAGCAGAACGAATGTCTTACATTCCAGCAAGAAGCTATAATGAAAGTCGTAATGGTATGACACTCATGTGGCTTTGAGCTCATGTGGCTGGGGAAGTCGTTGTTGAGGTTGATCATTAAGGACATATGGCAAGGATACTTAGTTGCCCAAGAGTCGAGGGATTTCCTGAAATATGGGCTTAAAATGCTAAAACACAGGATACAGGCTAGAACCTCGGAGGAGAGATATAGCTTCAGAGCTTATAGAGCTCAGTTGTAGGCCAGCCTTGGGGAGATACAAAAGCAACAGGAAGATGGGGCTAACGTGAGCTGCTAAGAGAGTTGCAAGAGTTGGACTTGGAGGGGGAGGGTTACTGGTGACAACGTATTTGCATTACCTAGTTACGAGAGGGAGATTGAAATATGTGTTTCTTCTTTGCTGCAGCCAAAGGGTGGGGGGCAATGCAGCAAAAGCTACAACTTATGCTGGACGGGGAGATGGGGGGAAGGGGCAAAGCGGGCACCACAGGTGGTTGAGGTGGTGCAGAATTACTGGGAGAATGTTTGGCGACATAGAGAGATGGAGCATCTTTTGGTCCTTGTGCGGCGGGTTCTTGATGAAGCTGAGAACTAGGATCTGATGTGGCCTTTCTCTAGATTGGAGATGGAAATGACAATGAAGTCCATGAAGGCCAACAAGGTGTCGGGGCCAGATGGATAGCCCATTGAATTTTTTTGGGAGTTTGCTGACTATTTAGAGGAGAACATATTAGATGTTTTTAACAACATGTTGTGATGGCAACAGGTTTGTAGGGAGCTAAATTGCTCCAGGATTGTGCTTATCTCGAAGGTGCTGGTTCCAACCTCACCAAAACATTTTAGACCCATAGGGGTCTGTAATACCCTTTTGAGACTTTTCACCAAAATGATTATTAACCAAATGTCACCATTGATGAAGAAACTGGTGGGTGAGAAGTAGGCGAGGTTTGTTAAAGGTCACTTCTTGCAAGACTAGGTTATTTTGCTATAAGAGATTCTGCACTCATTGCTTTGCACTGGGTTCCCAGGCATGTGCATCAAACTAGATATCACCAAGGTGTACGACATTGTAAGCTGGGAAGCTTTGAAGGAGGTTATGATACGTAGAGGTTTCACACTTCAATTTGTTAATCTTCATATTCATTTGTAGAGCTCTAGTAGATATTCCTTCAACATTGATGGGAGATTGTGGGGATTTCAGGTGCTGGAAAGAGGGTTGAGGTAAGGGGATCCACTATCACTGTTGCTATTCATCCTAGTGATGGACATGATGCAACACTATTGCATTGTCGAGGGTATGGAAGGGTTGGTGGTGGCTGGGGTCCACTGCCTCATCGAGCATTATGTTGATAACACAATCTCTTTTCCAGGGCATCTGTCACTCAGGTTGAGGTGCTTAAGAGAGCTTTGGAATGGATGGAGAAGGAGCTCAGCCTCGAAGTCAACAAGGTTAAGTTAGCAATACATTTGATTACATGTTGGCTTTGGTGGGATGACAGGTTTTGCAAATGTTGGGAATATTGTGAGGCGCATGCAGGATTCCTACTTAGGAATGTTAGTTTTCGAATGGCACGTAAGCAAATGTGGATGGCGTTGGTTCAGAAGCTGCGAGCCAATACTGAGCATTGGAAAAATAGGTTTTTGTCTAGAAAAGGGAAAATGTTGTTGGCTTCTTCCATCCTCATGGTGGGGGCAAGGTTCACCACTTTCATGGTGGTGCTGCCTACGATGGTGATTCAAAAGATTAACTCGATGATATGATAGTTCATCTGGTTTGGTGGTGGGGATAAGCTACATTTGGTGTGCTAGGAGATGACGGTGAAACCAAAAAATGCAGAGGGAATTGGGATGTTGCTCTTTAGAGATGAGATTAAGCTTGGCATGCTTTCCTGGTGAATAGATTGATTGGGCAGGCCCAATGGGTAAGGCTGATGAAGCAAAAATATTAGAGATGGAACATGGACACGGGGGGTCATGGTTATGGCAGAACATTTGCAAGCATGTTTAGGAGATGCAAGCGAAAGACCTAGTGCACAAACCTCCAAAAGAGTTGATCAAGGCTTTTCATTTGCTAGTTGCTGGCTGGACAGGTATTTAAAGAGGGTGGCTCCCCGAAAAATTAAGGCCTTTGCATGGTTAATTGTACATAAGACACTCCCATTGCATGGAATATTAAGAGCTTGGGGGGATGAATATTAATATATTTTGTGCATTGTTGCCAATTTATGCAGGATGCTTGACAGGTTGCTAGGCTAACATCAATGCTAAGACCGGGCGGAGACTTGAAGGAGTTGGCTGTGCTGTGGGCAGGGTGGAAGAGCCGCAACAATCTAATTTTTTGTGGAGTATGGTTGCCACTACCGGTGGATATTGCCAAGGTAGGATTAAATTTGTGGGTGGAAGTGGTATGTAATATGGGGTAGTTGTAGCAGTACAAGCTTGTGGTAACAAAATTTAAAGGAAATGCTGCGTTGTGGACCATTATTGAATGAATTGGATGGGATGACATGCTGTAGCGCATAGAAGGGGAGCTAGGGCTCATGGACTAGGCATTTTTTGATAATTGGGTGCAAGACGAGACTCATTTATGAGGGAAGAGAATTCAAGTGACAGAGGTGGTGTTGGCTAAGGTGACTAGGTTGCCAAGAGAGGGGTCAGGCATACGCCAAGGAATTCCTCTAAGGTGCGGTCCCGAGGATGGCGAGTAGGCACATGAGGAAGTCGACATTGCCCTCATTGTGGCAGACTATCGTTGTTTTGATTGATTGGTTTTTTCTTCAAATGGGGTTCTCTCACAAGCTGTTGGGTGCCCATTTTGTGTTCATGTGGTGCTTGAAGTATGATATTTGTGTCAACATGTTGTGGTTCTTCTTAGGTTTGTTGAGGCGTAAACACCCTGGTTGGCACCTTGGGATAATTTTGGCTCTTTGGCGTTTGGGGTCTGCAGAGATTCCCAAGGTGCTGAGTTTGGGGCCATGGCTGGTCTATCAACGCAGGCGTGCATGGATTGTATAGGGGGCCTAGTTGATTGATGTAGATAACATCCATAGGAGGGTAAACAGTTGGAGTGGGTGGCGGTCACGACAACGTCTAGTGGCGTGTAGCGGGAGGGGTTTGTTCACACCGAGGAGCTTAAGGAACTAGTTGACTAGGCTAGTAGGTTGGTTGTTGAGTAGGCCTTGGCAGAGGAGTGGGCGGCTTGGGAGGCTAGGTGGAAGGTGAGGGAAGTAGATATTCAACAGATGGTAGATCTTTAGTGGGACGCGGACTTGCAATGCATGGTGAATTTGGTTGAGAAACAAAAAATGGAGCAGCAGCAGCTGATTGAAAGATGTAGGAAAAGACAAGATGTGGAGGTTGTGCTGCAGGAGTTGCAAGAGGAGTTGAGAACTCAATGGGTGCACATGGACGAGAAAGACTCACAGTCGATCGCGTTGGATATTGCATGGCGATTTTTGGGGTAGGCTTTTGGGTTTGTGTTAAGGGTACGTTTTTGATGAGTGGGTGGAGGTTTGATTTTGGGAAGGGGTTTTGGTGTAGTCTATGTGGGTTGTTTTGAAATTGAGAATTTTGAGAGAGAGGGTGGGGGGGTTGTGGTTTGAGGTGTTCAGCTGAATTTCGGCCATGGGATGGGGGTTGACTTGTTGGGGGTTGGGGTTTCTCTCTCTGATTTTGGAGAGGGGTTTTTTGGTCATGTACATATACTTTTTGAGCTAATATATCCTAACATTTTCTCAAAAAAAAAAAAAAAAAAAAAAAAAANAAAAAAAAAAAAAAAAACAAAACATGTATGTGTCTGAAAAACTGCTCTTAGACATTAGAGAGAGAAACCCCAACTAGTTCCCAACCCCCAACACATCAAACTCCCATCCCATGGCCTGAATTTGGCCAAAATCACCTTGCAAGCACCCCTCAAAATTATCTATTTCGAGATAACCCACACAAACCACACTAAACCCCTTCCCTAAGATCAAATCACCAACCTCTTATCAAAAAGAACCCCTAAAATGAACCCACAACCCTACCCCAAAAATCACAGTGTTGTCTTTGTCGTGGTCGATTGTGAGTCTTCCTTGTTCAGGTTCTCTTGGTGAATTTTTGACTCCTAGAACTTGATAGCCACATCTTGTCTTTTCATGCACCATTCAATCAGTTGTTGTAGCTCCATTCTCTATCTCTCAACCAGGTTCGCCAACTGTTGCAAGTCTGCCTCCCATTGAAGATCTGCCATTTGTTGAATATTTGCCTCCCTCCCCTTCCACCTTGCCTCCCAAGCCACCCTCTCCTTGGCATGGTCTTGCTCAACAGCTAGCCTACAAGCCTTGTCGACTAGTTTCTTAAGCTCCTCAGGGTGACCAAAACCCTCTTGTTGCACGTCGCATGAGGCCTTGTGGCCTCCACCTGCTCCAACCTTTTACCCTCTTGCCTCTATTCTCTTGCATTGATAATTTGGGCCCCTTGTACATTCCACACACGCCTTCTTTGATAAACTAGCTAGGGTTCTGGTCTTAGTAGCCCAGGAACCTCTGCCAATGTCAAACACCAAAGAGCCTAAATCACCCTAGGATACCAAGTTGGCCATTTACGCTTTTAAAGAATCTAAAGAGAACTGTGGCATGTTGACATGGTTATCATGCTTCAAGCACCACATGAATGTGAAATGGGCTCCCACATGAAAGAACACCAAATGTAGCTTATCCCCACCCTTTCCCCTGGACTAGATGAACTGTCATATCAATTGGTCAATCTTTAAAACACCCCCGTAGGCAGGGTTGCCATGGAAGTGGTGAACCTTGCCACTACCTTGAGGATGGAAGAGGCCAGCAACATTTTCCCTTTTCTAGATAGAAACATATTTGCCTAGTGCTTAGTCTTAGCTTGCAACTTTTGAACCAACCTTGTCCACGTTTTCTTATGATGCCATTCGACCATTGAATCGACATTCCTAAATAGGAATCCTACATGTGCCCTGGCAATATCCCAACATTTGTGAGACCCGTTGTCCCACCCAAGCTGCCATGTTAATCAAATGTATTGCTGACTTAACCTTATTGACTTCAAGACCAAGCTCCTTCTCTATTCACTCCAGAACTCTTTTAGGTGCCTTAAGCCTAGGGGATAGATGCCCTAGAAAAGAGAATTGTTTCATCAGCATAATGCTCATTGAGGTAGTGGACCCCAACCACCACCAATCCTTCCATACACTCGGCAATGCAATAGTGGTGCATCATGTCCATCACTAGGATGACCAACAACGGTGACAATGGATCCCCTTGCCTCAACCCTCTTTCCAGCACCTTAAATCCCCACAATCTCCCATATATACTTGAGCTCAATATGAGCATTCTTTTGCATCTCAACATACCTACTTTTGCTCCTGAGGCACACCTTAGAGTATTGTCCTCTGTTTTTCTTTTGTTTCTTAGCATCTCCGTTGAAATAACACAGAAAATATTTTGTTTTCCCATATATTATTTATTATTATTATTTTAAAACATTCCCAGCATGTATTTTAAATCATATTTCTTATGCATAAAGTATTTAAACATTTAATCATAATACATATAAAAAAATCTGGTCAACAAATTTATTACTATTCCAGTTAGCCATTTCCACCACAGTCCAAACAAAGCACACACGCAAATTGTCAACAAAACATGCACACAAACACACCAAAAGACTATTACAATCATTAATGCAAAAACTCAAGGAGAAGTGGTTCGTTACATGAGCTCTATAGAATATAGAGATTAACAAATTCAAGCGTGAAAACTTTACGTATCATAACCTCCTTCAAAACTTCCAAGCTTACGGTGTTGTAGTCCTTGGTGATCTCTAGCTTGATGCACATGCTTGGGAATCCAGTGCTCTATTGCGAATGTAGAATCTCCTGAAGCAAAATAACTTGGTCTTGCAAGAAGTGACCTTTAACAAACCCTACCTGGTTCTCACCCACCAGTTTTGCCATCAATGGTGACATTTGGCAAACAATCATTTTGATAAAAATTCTTAGAAGGGTATTACAAACCCCAATGGGCTTGAAATGTTCCAACGAGGTGGGAGCAGGAACCTTTGGAATAACCACAATTTGGGAGCAATTTAGCTCCTTGCGAACTTGTTGCCATTGCAACATGCTATTGAAAGTGTCTAAAATATTCTCCCCCAAAGAGTTAGCGAACTCCCGAAAAAATTCAATGGGCCATCCATCCGGCCTTGGCGCCTTGTTGGCCTTCATGGACTTCATTGCTGTTTCTAGCTCTAGTGCGGACAAAGGCCGCATTAGATCGTGGTTGTTCGCCTCACCAAGAACCCGACGCACAAGGATCGAAATCTGCTTCGTCTCTCTACGCTGCCAAACATTCTCCTAGATTTTGCACTACCTCAACCACCTGTGGCACCTGCTTGGCCCCTCCCCTTGTCTCCCCGTCTAGCATATGATGCAAGTTTTTCTTCACTCCCCTTGCCCTTTGCTTGAATCAAAGAAAAAGCACGTGTTTCAGTCTCCCTCTCTGAACTAGGTAACACAAGCTTGTTGTCGCAAGTAAGCTTCCTCCACCAAGTCCAACTCCTGCAACTCTCTTAGTAGCTCATGCTCCTCTTCTGTTAGATCAGCCCCATTTTCTTGTTGCTTTTGTATCTCCCCAAGGTTGGCTTGTAACTGAGCTTTGTAAGCTCTGAAACTATATCTCTCCTCTGAGGCTTTGGCCCGTAACCTTTGTTTTAGCATATTAAGCCCACGTTTCAAGAAATCCCTTGGCTCTTGAGCAGTTGAGTATCCCTTCCATATGTCTTGAATGATCAGCCTCAACTGTGGCTTCCCCAGCCACGTGTGCTCAAAGTGGAAAGGCCTAGGATTCTAACTCTCACTACTCCTAATTTGACATAGGATTGAACGATGATCCGAAGCTTGTTGTTCCTTTCCCACAACTTGAATATTGAAATCCAGCAACAACCTCGTATTGATCCACACTTGGTCAATTCGAGATTGGACTCGATCATTCCCCCTTCTCCTATTGCTCCATGTAAATTTACATCCCTCAATATCCATGCCCACCAAATCATGGTTTTGTATAAACTCAACACATTTTGGTCCTCCAAGCAGCTCTATGCTTTCCCCTCCTATTTTCTCTCATGAGTACAACCTTTGTTTGAATTCATCAATAAGGATCCACCTTTCCTTATCGGGGACCCCTTGTGCAACCCACCTCAACTCTTGTAGCCGCACCTCCTAGTTTTGTGCACCATAGAGATTTGTCAAACGAATGTTCTCCTAAATGACATGAATAGTTTGGCTTCACCGGGAATCATCGACCAATGCAATTTGAAATTGAGACAAAATAGCTAGGCCCCTTGCCCAACCCTAACACAGGACCATCTGCAGATGCTAGTCATCCCACTCCAGCAATCTCAATTCAGCCACTTGTAGCTTCATCTCCTGCAAATACACCACATCATATCCCTCATTTCAAACAATCGTTTTTAGGGTATTTCGTTTGTAGGGGGTACCCTGCCCGTTGCAATTCCATGAGAGAATCTTCATGAATGAACAGGCAATTGTCTGTGGTACACCTCTTTCAAGGTCTTCAACAATCCCAAATCAATATCAAATTGTGTCAAATATCTATTTTTATTTGCACCTTACAAGAGGAAAGTCCGGGGACTTCAACCATCGCCTCCACCCTTGGGAGAAGTCCCCGGGGGGGGGGGGGGGGGGGGCCCCCCCCCCTGCCGCAGGGGGCGCCGAAATTCCAGACTTTTCTGGCAACCTTCTCCCTGGTAGATCAGCCCATTGAGAACTACCGTTTCACGTGGAGTAATCGAAGGAAGGGCCCGGACCGTGTCCTCACCCGGATTGATTGGGTGTGCGTTAGCACTGATCTCCTACTCCATTCCTCCATCTGTGTGTCGGGGCAGGAAAGGGTGGCTTCAGATCACCGTTCGCTGACCTGCTTGATCGGGCTGGATAAACCCAGGGCCCCACGATCATTCCGTTTTGAAGTTGCTTGGTTAGCCAAGCTGTGGCTGAGGCCGCTGGTGGAGGAGATCTGGGCAGACTACCGGCCCGACCAGGGGGACCCACAGAACTTCCTTAAGGATGCCTTGCTTCGGCTGAAGTGGGCCATCATGGCCCTACCAGTGGATGCGAAGTTCTCCTTTCGAACAGGCCTGCAGACGCTCCGTGATCAGCTTGGCCAGATCCAGGCCTGGCAAGAAGTAGGAGAGGACTTGCACACGGAGGAGCAGCACACATTGCGTCAGCTTCAGTCCCTTGACCTGGAAGAGGAGACATACTGGCGACAATGTTCCTGGATCCGATGGATCAGGGAGGGGGACAGGCAGACCAGATTCTTTTTTGCTATGGCCAAAACACGTGGGGGCTGTCATCCACGTTGTCATCGCAATCAGGACGGAGAGACTACTGATGATCCGCAACAAATTGCGCATGAGTTGACACAATACTGGGGCGGGATCTGGGCCAGGCGCCCCACTAGGCCAATCTCGATTCCCGTACAGCGAGTGTTGAGTGAGCACGACAACGTTCGGCTGTTGGCCCCTTTCTCTTGGCAAGAGCTCACGGCCACGATCAACAGCATGCCAGGTGGAAAAGCACCTGGTCGTGACGACTGGAGCCTTGAATTTTTTAAAACGTTCCTAGATATTATGGGACCCAATATTCTAGATGCGTTCAATCTCATGCTGGCCAGGAGACAGGTTTGGAGGGAACTCAACTGCTCCTGCATTGTGTGCATTCTGAAGCAGTTTGACACACACCGCCCGGAACACTTCCGCCCCATTGGGGTATGCAATGTACTCATCAGGATCTTCTCTAAGTTGCTAGTGCATAGGCTTGTACCGCTCATGCCCAGGCTTGTGGGGATCAACCAGGCGGGGTTCGTGCAAGGGCGGGCCATTCAGGACCAGATCCTCCTCTTGCAGGAGGTGATTCATTCGCTTCGGAATGTGGGCTTCCCCGGACTTTGCCTCAAGCTTGACATCACTAAGGCTTACGACACGCTCAGCTAGGAGGCATTGCAGTTCATTATGTTCCGGAAGGGGTTTGATCCGCAGTTCATCCGACTTTGCATTCACATGCAATCCTCGGCTGGTTTCTCCTTTGATGTGGGGGGGCATTTATGGGGCCTCTCCTCCCCTGGGCGGGGGTTGAGACAAGGGGACCCACTCTCGCCCCTCCTCTTCATCATCGCCATGGACTTAATGCAGCACTACTGTAGCACATCAGGGGTGGACGGTCTAAACATTGTCGGCGTCGCGTGTCGGGCCGAACACTATGCGGATGATAGGATGTTGCTAAGTAGGGCGACGGTCCCGCAGGCATGGTGCATCAACGTTGCTTTGTCCCGCCTGGCGGCCGAATTGGGGCTGGAAATCAATCGAACCAAATCCTCAACCCACTTCATTAATGTGGATGAACAAGTTAAAAACCGGGCGATACAAGTCTTGAATATCCTGCCAGGGACATACAGTGACACATATTTGGGCATCCCCCTCTTCAGGTGGGGACGAACCACGACGTGGGCCCCGTTGCTCAAAAAAATCAAAAGAAGAATGAGCCATTGGGTGAATAGATTCCTTAGCTGCAAAGGTTGCCTGCTTGTGGCCACTGGAATCCTCACGGTAGTCGATCGTTTTGTGGCTGCCGTGGCCACCCCCCAAACGTGGTCATCAATGCAGTTAACACATTGATCCGTAGCTTCGTTTGGGAGGGGGGCAAGGGGGGGCACAAAATCCATTTGGTCAGTTGGGAGCGGGTGGCTTGGGCATCACGTCATTCGAGGACGAGTTGATGATAGGACAACAACGGTTACTGCTTCGGTTTTCGCGCCCGCATGGAGAACCGATCCCATGGATCCTCATCATGAATGCCAAATATCTGCAATGGGATTTGGGGGCGTGGGATTCTAGGCCTTGGCAGGCGCTGTGCTGGCACGCGCGTGCAATGTAGACCTTGGGCTGGGGGGCCTTGAGCCACGGGCCCTTCTGACGGCCAAGTACCCCCGGTTGGACGGTTGGCTGTGGATCTGGCAGGGGCGGCTGCCCAAAAAAATAAAAATATTCCTGTGGCTACTCCAGAACGATGCGTTGCCAGTACGGGCCTTGCTGCGACGGCACGGAATTCTAAACAGTGATACGTGTCCTACATGTGGCGCTGCTGCTGAAACGGCACAACACTTCGCGGTCGAGTGCCCTTGCATGTGCGCCATGTGGCACGCGGCGGCAATGCCCCCCTGAGGCACCTCATTGGTGACTCCTAGGCCACGCTACTTTTATGGGTAGCGTGGAAGGCATAGAATAACGTAGTTTTCTGGCAGCAACAACGCCCCTCTCTGCAGCGGCTGGTCTCCCAGGCTCTCACCGCGTGGAAGGAAATCGAGACGACGATGGGAATCACGCCCACTTTCGAACCGGACTGCGCCGCGTTCCAGGAGGACGAGGTGCTTTGGCAGATGGTGGCCCTGTGTGGCTTGTCTGACCCTCTATGGTGGCTGGTCGGGGATCCAGATCTGGTAGATGACGCATTTTTCTCCAACTGGGTCAACGACCGTACCTTCTTCCGTGGGCGTGAAATATGGATTACAGAATCTTTGATTGCCAGCTGTCTGGGGGCTCCGATCGTTGGTGAGATCATTTTGCCCTCCACCCGCGGCCTCCAGGACGCAGAAATGTTCTTTGATGGGCCCGTTCCCCAAACTAGGAGCCGACAAGTGCCCAGATCTTCCCTGCCGCGCCTATGGGCCCGGGGAGTAGATCTGGTTGACTGTTTCTTCGTCCAGTCTAGCAACGCCTCCAAGTTGCAAGGCCTACACTTTTCCTTTCTGCGTTGTCTCAAGTTGGGTAGCTAGGTCAACCTCCCCCGCTTCATTAAGGAGGCCCTTAAGCTCAAGTGCTGCGGCCGCCACTCTGGTCTAATTTTGGTGCTCTGGTGGGGGGCGGAGGGGGGTGGGGGCAGCCCCCCTCGTCCTTTGCCCCTTGCGGTGGGTTTCTCCGAAGTGCCCCCCCTCGGCTAGGCCATAGGCTGTAGCGGTGCCTGGGGGGGGGGGGGGNGGGGGGGGGGATTGGCCCCGTTGGGGTTCCTTCGTTACGTGGGGTTGGAGGATGCTGCGGGAGAGGCGCTCCCCCGAACGCCCTGATAGACCCCACTAGAGACATTTGGCCGGAGGAACTGGAATGAGGAGCTTCGACAGGCCACGTAGAGGGCGGTAGACGAAGTACGGGAAGAGTGGGAAGCCAAATGGAACGAAGCCCTTGCGCAGGCCCGGGCCGACATTGAAGCCTAGGTCACTGAGCGCGAACAGGAATGGATTAGACAGCAGGAGCTCATGGTTGAGGCTGCCAGGGCCCGCCTCATTGATGAAATCAGGGCCCAGGTTCGGGAAGAGTTAACTCAAGAAGAGGAGGCCCAGAGACGACGTGAGCAGGCGGAGCAGGAGCGGCTCTAGGAGGAGGAAGACCAGCGACAAAGACAGCTTGACCACACCCACGGGCATAATGCCCGACAATGGTTGCAGGAGGGGCGATGCCCATACCTTATTCTTGGCATCAATTGTGAGAGCTCCTGGATGGAACTCAGAAGACACATCCGTTGAACCTCGGTGCGATACCACCTAGATGCGGGAGCTTCGCAGGAGGACAGGAGTAGACGGGAGTCGGCCATGGAAGGCATCTAGCAGGCGGCCAGTTTCGTGGACACAGAGGATCATCAGAACACTCTGGATATCCTCCATGAGCTGGATCACCCCAACTACGCCTGCCGATGAACCCATAATGGGTGGTCCTCTGCCGGGTGGTTGTGCCCCCCCACCGCCAGCCCCCCCCCCCGGGTGGCTCCATGTGGGGGGTGCCCCCCCTGCTGTTTTTGCAGTCTTGGTTGCGGTTTTGCGTGGTTTGGGGGTCATCCCCTCTCTCGGAGGGGCCATTCCTTATGGCCCACCACTTGTAATCTCTTGTAACATACTTAAAATTGGAACTTTCTTTTGGTTTGTACTTTTCAGGATCTATTAGGCTGTAGGAGTAACTGGCAGGATTTTCCCCACAATGTTTCCAGGAACCTATGATGTTCTAGTTTACAAAATCTAAAATATAAGCATTTTATGAATTCCCATTGACAGTGCTTACAATCTTGTATCATGTGATAGACGAACATGCCAATTCGCCCTTTCCTAGTGATCATTAAAGCAATTGAGCCCACAATCACGAGGAATGAAGGAACTCATAATAATTTACATGTGCTTGATTCTAGAGAAACTAAGGTTTAGACTAAAGGAAGGGACTCGTAATAATTTACATGTACTTTTTTGGATGTTATGTCTCTATACTTCTGTTCTTTCTTATGTTTAATTAAGCCATTTGAATCATTTACATAGCCGAGCATTAAGGGTTCAGAATGAAACATTTCTACTTCCCTAATTTTATCAGGGATTTGTATTAAGTATAGTATAGACATAATTTAGAAAATTATGTCATGTGGACCCTTCATTTACTCTATGTATCTTTTATGATGATGATCATCATATTAGCTGTATTACTACATGGGATCATCTATATGAATTCCTGGTCACCATTTGCGTAAGTTAAGAGCCAAATTAACATTAATACGCAAATCTTGGATATCTTTTTTATTAATACTTGCATCTCAGGTATGTTTTGCTCTCTATGATCTTTTGTGCAGAAAAATGTACTATTTAGCCATCTGTTCAATATTTTAAGGTCTTAACTGTAATGTGATTATTGTTCCCTTTCTGAATTGTTACAGGTAGTTAGGTGCAATTATTCCTACGAGGAAAGAAGAGCACTGGTAGAGATTACAAACTACATAAAAGGAATTGGTTCGATAATGCAAAAATCTGAAACTACTATTATGGATGCCTTATGGGAAGCAATTCATGCTGAGGTGCAAGAATTTGTGCAAAATAAGCTAGCAATTATGTTAAAAACAACATTTAAGAAGAAAAAAGATCGTGCCAGGTTTGTAGCATGTGCCTTTGCAGTTGTTTCAATTTGTATCAGTGCTGTCTTTCTTTTTCATTGTTTTTTCGTCTCATATTATATAACAGCTTCTGTGGACCAATTATTTAAGTTTTAATATAAACCTACGACTAGCAAGGGATCTTGATATTACTGTTTATTAGTTATGCTAATTTTAGTCAACCTGGAAAATCGCAGGATTCTGTCCGACATAAGAACAATTGCTGCTGATTGGATGACTAACACGGGTAGACTTGAACCGGGGCAACAGAGCACAAAACGAGGTGATGATAGCAATGGAGTGTCATTCAAGCCAAGGCCTGTTCCTCCAACTGCTGCTCAAGTATGTTGCTCTTCTGTTTCTTTACTAAAAGTTTTGCATGATTTTATGTTGTTTTACTGAAACTTCCAGACTTTACATGCAACTTGGCTATATCATCCGTGGTCATGTTACTCCTTACTGGAAAAAATGAGACTTTTTTATTTTGTAGACATAATTAGAAAATGTAGAATTCACAAAGCCTTCAAGTTGGTACATAAAAATTTCTTCTTATAGATCTCCATTCAAGAAAGTAAATTTAACATCAAGTTGATATAGCTTTCAACCATAAGAAGCTACTAAAGATAAAATACACCAGATAGTTTGTTGTTTCATAGTGGGTGCAAATGTTTATTTATAACCAATATCTTTCCTTTGTACAAAGCCCCTTACAACCAATTCAGCCTTATATTTATACACCATGTTATCAACCCTTCTTTTTATGTGAAAAACCCATTTACGTGTTATCATTTTTAATTTGCATAGCCTCTTTTACACTCATGGGTTCACCTGCCAAAAATCATTTTTGAGTCAGTCATACTAGAATGATCTTCAACAACAAACATTTTTCCACTTTTAAGCCTTTTATGGGCATTTCATTTATATGTTCCAACTCTACCGGTCTTAGATATTTTAATTGATTTTTAAACCACTGTGGTTGCCAGTGTATAGAGGAATCCATGGGATTAGACTCATTTATGCTAGCTTTTTCATCGTCATCTTCGTTCAAGGACACAAATGATCATGAGTCAACTCTTGGTTTGCTGGGGATCACTGTGGAAACATTAACAAATTTGTGACTCAGTGTGTGATCTGAGTTCTGAGATAATTTGTCAAATACAACATCACGAGATTCTATAATTTTGTGATCTTTGATGTCCTACAATTGGTAGGCTTTGTGATCTAGAGAATAACCAAGTTGTAATCCCAGCATGGCCTTGGGGCCCAACTTGCCATGATGTGCTTGCGAAACATGGATATAACATGATTTTCCAAACAGATGAAAATAAGATATTGACACATCTTTGTTGTTAGACCATTTCTTAATTGGAGGGGTGCCTTTTAAAGCTGCAATTGGAATTCTGTTAATAATGTGAACTAAATAGTATGCTACTTCTATTGATAATGATTTTGGTGCTTGACCATCATGGATCATATATATTATCATCTCTGTTATTGATATGTTTTCAGGGCACCGTGAACTCTTGTTTTATACCTTTTTTGTTTTTTTTGATGGAAATGTTCAGGGTTATATTATGAAGCAGTTTGAAATAAGAACTGTACGGTCAAGATATATTTTGTTTTATACCTTTATTATTGCAATATTTCATAAATTTATTTGAAGTATATTCGCCATTGCCGCAAGATCTCAATATTTTTATCTTTGTATTTTTCTATGTTTCATTCCATATTTTAAAGTACCTAAGTTTTCAAACACTTGTGACTTATGTACTAGACCATAAAGCCATGGAAGTTGACTGAAATCATCCACAAAAATTACAAAATACCTTTCATTTCTTATACCTTGTGTGGTAAAAATGGACCACATACATTTGAGTGTACAACTTCAAGTGACTAAGATGTTTTTATTTCATGGTGTCTTAGAAATGGTAGGCAGTGCATCTTCCCAGTCTTACATGATTTACAATCAAACTCTTGATCATCTTCAAATTTTGGAATTTCATGATAAAATTGATACATTTTTCTTAAGGTCTTAATATTCACATATCCAAGTCTTAAATGCCATTTCATTAGTGGATTTTGATGAGCTATGACATATACTCTTTTAACATGGTGATCCACTATTTTAAATACGTCCTTGCATGGTACACCGTAGTCCAAAATATCACTGTCATGGTGTATCCTGCAATAAAGTGTGGCATGACCATTTTTATCAAATTGAACACTTAATCTATCATTTGTCAATTGATACACTAAAACCAAAGCCATGGCAAATTCTTGATTGTAACCAAATTTTTTTTTAGTTTCAGACCGGAAATTGTTAAGTCCCCCACATTTGGTAATTTTTATTAAGCGACCGTCTCCAACTTTTACGAAGTGTGATTTTGGGTACTCTTTTATATTTGATAACAAGGATAAATTACTAGTAAAATATCTTGAGCTGCTAGAATCAATATATACTGAATCATTAGGGGTATCATTACTTAGGGTGAGGGCATTAAAATTTAAGGTGGGAGGTTAAACCTCTTCTTTTATAACATTAGCAGACCCAAGCTTAAATTCATTGTTTTTCATTCTTCTTATTGAGTTTATTGGTCCTATTTTTCATAATTTTATTGGCTTTTCATTTCGTCATGACCTTGGCTTTAGAATTGTTTGTTTGGATTATCATAATAATGGTTACTGTCATGATTACTGTCATTTTTACAAATATGACAATACCTTGTTATTTTCTATCTCTTGCGATCATTTTTTGCCTTCACCACCATCGCTTGGGAAGTTGCTTATGCATTGGAGGCATATGCATTCATCTCAGCTTCTTGTTCCAAGACTGCACAAAACTCTATCATGATGTATGTTCTTCTGCCATCTTTAACGATTTGTCTTAAGCATCATATGTTAGTGATAGCACTTTTAATATACAAAACTTGATTGTTTTGTCTGATACCTGAGCATTTTGTGCCTGGAGGTCGGCTTGCAATGCAGAGACCTTTTGTACAACTTTAGTGACTAGCTCACCTTTCTTTCAATCTCAAGTAGTTTATTGATTTTGCAAAGATATGATTCTGGATTCATTTTTTGCTTCAAAAGTTTTCTTGAGCTTCTTTCACCTTTTATATGCAGAATCTTGTTTTTTGAGAGAATGTTTGGGATTATATTAAGTAAAGTCATAAAATGTACAAATAAAATTGTGTTTGGGAATGTTCCTCCCCTATTGAGAGGGGGTTTCTCCCCACTCCATCTACCGAATATTGTATGAAATGACCAACCACTACGAACAAGAAACCAAAAGGGATGTCCCTACGCTTGGGCACACAAAATAAAAAATGGCCGACACATGTGGCCACAAGCAAAACACCATCATATACTAGGACACTAGTACATATAGTACCCACATTCCTAAAGGCGCTTAGACAACCTAGTATATTCACAATTGGGACATTCTTGATGGTGAATGACCTGTAGGATGTCATGATGATCTTCAATGTCAGCAAAATCAAGCACTTACTGAAATTCCTTAAAAGCAAACCTCTTGTGCACATTCGGCCGCATCCTCCTTTCCGTTTGGGTGTAGCTTAGCTGAAGATTGCTTGATGTGTCGGTGCAAAGCCAACCGAGAAGTGTCACAATTTATATCCATAATGACATATGGACATCTCCCATCTCGCAGCCACATCCGAGCATTATGTGCATGCGCTTTATCCTGCTTCCGCTGCATCTACTTTACCTCCTCTTGCTCCCACTCCTTAGGCAACAACTTCATCCTCTCCTACTCAGCCCTTTGCTACTCTTCTTGTCGCAGCTCCTCCTTGATCTGGAGACATATATCATCAATCAATGTTGCCCTTGTTGCCGCTTCATGCAAATCATACTTCTGAAGAAGCTCCTCCTTTTCAGCATATTGTGTCTCTAGCTAGGCTGTGGTCTGTTGGAACTCTTCCTCTTGAGCACTCCATTGGGCCTTCCACATGCACCTTTCTTACAGCCTTGTCCTTTTTGTAGCCTCCTTTGTTGCTTGCTGCGGCTTTGCAACCAATTGCAGCTCTAGCTTGGCTATTGGGGATAGGAAAAGGGAACCTTGTAAACCCCACTTCTTGAACCTAGCACCTGCACTAGCACAAGAGCATCTCTATGGGAATCTAGTTGCTTACCCGTGTAGACCATCCTACAAGGAGCAATGCTAGTAGTTGATGGAACAACTAGTGTAGCTACTCGCCATAGTGTGAGAATTAACCTTGAGTGGTGACCTTGACACTGTCGCCAAAGTGTCGCTAGGAAAAATCTTAGCAAATTCACTCCATGCCCTAGCTGCATGCACTTCAACAAGGTGAAGTGCATGCCTTGAAGCTTCCAAGCATTTTTGGATTGGACCAAGAAACAATCCACAAGCTCTACCGCTTGTTGCTACAAAAGTGGTAATGGTAACTTTGGCACCTGGCTGCTACTCGTTTTCGGGACCACTCCACAGAAAAAACCTTTAGTGTCCTATAGTACATGCCCCTTGGGAAGCATAGTTTCCCCCGCCACCGAGATACCAAGGTATTGTGCAATCACAGCCTCTATAAGCTCAATTCGAATGCCATAGAAGGACGTAATATCCCCAACCTAGTTTGAGAAGAATGGGCCATCAACCAGCTCAGGGTTCCCCTCCAGTTAAGGGAGGACCTTTGCCTAATAGGCCATGGCCTCTTTCCAAAATCTAATCCCCATAGTTGCAGCTTGCGTCGACGAAGGAGGCCGCTTCGATGTAAAAATCACATTGTTCCTGATCTTCTAGAGCTCCCAAAGAACTATTGTTGCCTTAGAATCTCCACTCAAATTTGCATGGGCCGGAATAGCTGCAGCCCACCAAGTGTCCACAACATAAGGGCATTGGTAAAAAAAGTGTGCAATTGTCTTGGGGATGTTAGAAAATAATGGACATCAATCATTAATGTTCAAACCCCTCATATGTAGGACAAACCACATTGGAAGTGCTGCATGTCATACCTGTCAAATGAAAACCTTTAGCTTTTCCAGTAACTGTCCCTTCCAAATGTTCCTTCAGCCATCAATCCAAAGATATTTAGTTTGACTAAGCTTCTACGGTGATACCCCCAACAAACCTCCCCTCATCATATCTTGTGCATGGTTGCATAGTGTTTGCTAGATTGGTGAAACCTGATGATCGACTTCCCAATGTCTATGCTTGCCATTCATAATTCTAATCCATTGAACTACCCGCTCATGATGCTGTAAAATCCGGTTAATTAATCTCTGATATCCCAACATTATCTCATCTTGAAATTTCAGAAGCTTCCCTTGGTCTAGCTGTAGTCTCCGAATATACTAGATGCATACAATTACCCCCTTTACCCTCCGACCATATAAAATTTTGAACCTATTGATTAATCTTCATTATAATACTTGTAGGGGGAGAGGCCATAGAAGCCATGAAATGGGCCATAGTAGTTAAAACCGCCGTAGCAAGTAGGAGCTGTCCCTTCTAGGTAAGGAAATGATTTGACTAGTGCCCGATTTGGTGTTTCATTTTCTGTACCAGCTTTGATCAAGTTTGATTCCTCCCCCAATCAAAAAGGGGGATCCCTAAGTAGGGATTTTGAGTAGTACCCCGAAGAATCCTCAACATTTGAGAAATTCTACTTCCAACTCTAGCATCAACATTGATCAGGTGAAGGGTTGACTTACCCCTCTTAATTTCTAATCCCACCTCCAAAGCCATTTGACGAAGAGCGCAGTCAATCGCCTGAGCTTGTGGCACGGCTGCTTGTTAAAGTAGCATAGTGTCATCTGCATAACGCTCTACTAAGCACTCCACTACAACGATCTCTAACCCTCTATCTCCTATTGCCTTGCAATATAGCTGTAGGGTATCCATCGCTATGATAAAAAGAAGGTGAGATAGCGGATCTCCTTTTCTAAGCCCCTTGCCAAGGGAGGACAACCCCCAAAGTCTACCCCCAATATCAAAAGAGTAAGCTCTTGATGCCAACCCTTGCGCTCCATAAAACCAAGGGTCCCCCAACAAAGCCTTGCCATGGTCCTCCACCAATCGGAACATAGAGGAGGAGTTCCTCTAAGAGGCTGCAAACTTCAATCTCCCCCAAACCCTATGTCTCATAAAACCATTTTCGAATTAGCTCCAACTTAGGGTGAGCCCCAGTGACACAAACTTACCAATTAAGTGCTGGTCCATCATCCGTATCCCCTCGCAAGGTGGCTTGTGAACCTGTAGTTGCATAGAACCCTCCCTTTGGGACCATGCCTCAATGCCCTTGTCGCCCAAATGCCAGCCAGCCCCATCAACTGTCGCTCCTGCACTCCTGCACTCCCCACCTGCCCCACCAAAAGCAGGACCCTACTTGACCGACACAACACATGGCACCACTGATCCCCCATCATCCTCATCTGCTCCCTCGCTAGTGCCCTCCCTTGTACCAGCACCAGCACCTGCATTCACTCCTTCACCTACTCTCGCACTCCCCATCTCCCTCTCTCTATGCGGAATTTTGTTTCTTCACTAATTGCACAAATTTTCTGGACATATTCAGTGCTATTAGCATTTGTGCAATTTGTTTATTCTCTTCCACTGTAGCAGTTTCAACCAAAGTTTCCTCAAGGCATTTCCTTTGTAGCAGAAATTTCATATGAAGCTTCCATAGATTGTAAGGAATGGGGTGTAGGTTCTTGCCTTAGCCATGGCTATATAAGAAGCATGTTGCCAAGTCTTAGGAGCCATTATTCAATCTTCCAAGATTACTCACCATTCCACTTTGATACCATGTGAGGTTTTCAGGACCTATGATGAGTAACCTTGCAACCATGCAAGACAAAAAAGAAACTCACATCCATACATTCATGATTATTATGTGATGACTATTTAAGACTTATGAAATGATGTATCCCAAAGGTAAACTGTTATAATTGTACATAAACAGTTAACAACGCGATGTATTGTTTTGTTAATTAAAGCAAATTAACTAATGCATTACAACACGACAATGGTTATACATCGTGATGGTGAGATATACATTCACAATGAAAACAATAATCTAACAAAAGGATGAAAAACAAAATGAAGAATTTGAACTCTAACATTTGTTACCAATAAAACTTGTTTGAAGCCAATCTTAGGATTGAGCAGTAAATTTGTAATTCCAAAATGTAGGATTCACTATAGCTAACCTTTAAAATTTCACTACATTGTTTACCTCAACTTTAAGGATAAGGACTAGACTCACTAACAACCAGTAAGTGTTCAACTTAGCATAGTAGTAGGTTGATTATTGGGCCTACGTTTGCTTTTGTTTTTTTGGGAGAAAGGTTGGGATTATATTGCAGCCAAAAAAACAAAACCAGGTAAATACAAAACATGAGGGGGAAAAGCCCCTGTGAGTAACATCAAGGGGAGGAACACCCCTGAGAATGGGGTAAAGCTCCGTGAAACAAAGCGACAGAAAATGACATTTCAGAGTTCCACAGTAAGGGGAAGAGACAAAATTGCCCAATACCAGAGCCAGCTGGACAGCCATTTTCAAAACGAAATCCCAAGAAACCAACAGACTACACGAGACATTATTAAGAAGTTGATGATAAATAACAAGTTAATGATAAAGTAGCATTTTGCTCTTCATAATTTGAATGGTTGATGTATAAATTGCACAATGTTCATTTTTTAACGAGATGCATAGGTGATGGTGGCTATTGTTTTCGTTTGCTTAAAAAGCTTGAAATTAGCAAAACATTGTGTAACTATGTTTATAAGCAACATCAATTAATGTTGGTTTGATATAATCCTAATGTTCTACTATATTTTCATATTCTCCCCTCAGCCAAAAAAAAAAAAAAAACAAGAAAAGAAAATAGAAGTAGAGAAAATCTAATTTATAGAGGCTTTAACTTCGCTTATGCAATGTGGGTTGCATTCCCACATTATGGGCTGGCCAACTTGCATTTCCACCTAATCTGATGCCTTTTGATAACATCTTTGGCATATTGCATTCTTGGTTCTACAATAATTTGCCATTATGTTCTTTTCTTCCACAATATGTTCAAGTCATATATCTTCTTTTTCTTGAATAATGTTCAGTTTTTAATTCTTTCCCTTTGGTCTTTTTTTATCAAAGCCTTGCCTTTTTGTGCTTTTAGTTTGATCCTTTTGTTTGTTTGTATGGTACACCTCATTTTTAGTTGTGCTGCCAATTTCATTGCTTTATTGGACATCCTATTGTTTATCCAAATCAATAGAACATTGGTTAACTTTTCAAAGTTTAAATTCTTCAATTTACCCCAAACCTTCAAAGATACATAACAAAGACATTGGGACTACAAATCAAAATCTTTTTGAACCTACAAGATCCATTTCAGGTGCACTACACATCCACATGCTAAAATCACATCCAAGCATCATAGAACATAGCACTACAGTTTAAAAGCATAAGCACCGAAATCACACATAAAACATAAGCACATACCAAATAGTTGATCTTGTACCCCCATCCAACATCTTTGCTAGCTACATTACATGCCTACCACATCACGGAGGACCAGTGTATATGATTATGTTAACTAAGCATGTAAAGATATCATAATCATATCATAAGAGTCAAAGCATCATAACCTATAAATTGCCATCATAACCAATTAACTTGTCATCACAGCACACTGAGATGAGACACACACATGTAAACTATAATCACAATGTAATACCCAAAGCCTATGGAAGGTGTATAACTCCCATCATTCATTGTTTTTACTTGTGCACATCCAACTTGGAAGCCTTAGTGGTTGATTGAAGATGGCCCTATAAACCTAAACTTTTTTTTTTTTTGTGAATTCCTCTTACCTTTTTAATCATGTGGGTTTATCTGTGACTACATATCATGAAGCAACTGTTCTTTGACAAGTTTTGATAACTCAGTGAGCTGGTAGGTTTAGTCACTTGTAAACAAGAGTGCAATGAGGTCACCTCATGTCGAAGTAATAGGTCATCTAGGAGCTGCTTGCTTATCTAAATGCTGTTGGATCCCACTACTATATTGTATGGATGATAAAGGAAAGTAGACATGCATGTAAGTGGTTAATGTCACAGATGCTTGTGTATTTTGACATTTGTAAATTAGCCATATACCATTTATTTTGTTGGTTGTTAAATGTAACTTATAAAGTTATTGGCAAAGCCAGGAATGGTTGTTTTATCCTCAATGCTCATCTGGCCAAGTGGTTTCCTAGGAGGGTCAGTGGATAAGTGAGTCTGACCTCTTTGAGTGGCTGATGCCAGACGCAAACACATGTCTTCTGACCTGAGAAACAAGTACCTTACTATCAGTCCGAATGACAGTCCCTAAATAAAATTAGAATGTACTAATAAAGATAAACAAATATTTCAAATAATGGATATTTTATCTCTTTTCTGCTTGTTCTTACAGTAGTTGTTTTTTGATTATTTTCTATGCCACTGAATCTTAACTTATATGATAATGTTAACTTAGTGAATTTTATTTATCTGTAGGTACATTGTCTACAGTTTTTGTTACATGAACTTCTGTCTGGTGGTAGTTCTAAAAAAGTTGGTGGCCTTTTTGGGAGCAATGATTCGGAGATTCCTTCAAATGACATGAAGCAACTTGAGGCATTCTTTTACAAATTAAATTTTATGCCGCATGTCCTCGACTGCACAGGTCATCAAGAGTTTCCCATAGTTATTATATGTCTTTGTACAACTAGGGCTGTTCAGCAGTTTGAATGCATCCGGACAGAAAATATTTTTAAATTTTGCAATGCTCTCTGCAATATATTAGTTGTTTTTTTCGATCCTGAAACTAACGTATGATAATGCCTCTAAGTATGTTGGGATTATATTTGGCAAATTAGACATGTTTGATAGGTTAATCCCCATCGTCAGATGTGGCCGCAAGTTTAATATATAGTGCGAGGTGTGTTGGTGCCTTATATGATATAAACACTTAATAATACATGAGTCATTGCCTGTAAATTCATTGGCATGTTTCAAAGCTAGAACAGTTTCCAAGTTATGATTGCTAGCATCCGTTTCTTCTATTCTCTTTATGTTCTCTCAAATTAACAATTCTTTTCCCTGATTGCTTGCTGACAATTCTCATGGGCCAAAGTTTTCAAGCTGCTGACGAGCTTCTAGGCTATCTACTCAATTTCTACGTTTCATGTGGCTTGGGAATATGGTAGCAGGGGAGCATTGAAAACGTATCCAGACTAGTTTGGGAACCTGAGATGTTTTGTTGAAGTGATGCCATGTGCATGTTGAACATGCACCTATGTTTGGAGTAAATCATGTGTTTCCTCAAGTGGCATTGTGAATCACAGTTTTATTTCTAAGAATATCGAAGACATGCAGAAGGATATTGGAATTGTATAGTTCTGTCAGTATCAAACATACACTTAACGTTTTTCAATTGTTATTCATAATGTCTAATTCATGCTTTGTGCATACGTCCTTGCTCTGGGGTTTGACATGTGCTTACAATTTTTTTATGGTCCAACTGTGGGTGCGTTACCAGGTAGTTGGGAGCACACTGTCGTTCCTGAAACAACAGGAATGAGAGTTTTTCTGGGAGTCTGCTCCCATGGAATGCCTCCCAATTCCATCAACAATATAACGCTCAATTATACACGATCGTTTTCAATATTATTCCCTTAATGTGATTTGACATGAATTATCATAAATTTAGTGCTTGGAAGACTAATGAATCATATTTTTGCCTTGATGGACTTGGGAAATGAAGGGATCAGGAAAACTGATGTTCATGCATTAGATATAGCTAGCAGTGTTTAGTGCTTGTGCTCTGCTTCCATTGGTTCGAATGTCTTTGTCACTGAAATGCACACTTAATGTAACAATGTCGGTGCTAGCCACGGTCAACTCTACCGTTTCTCTACAGTGAATAGGCCAAAAACTGAAAAATTGCTACACAATGTAATTCTGATCTCTCTTGTGATTCTATCCATTTCCAAACCTTTGAGTTCCATTTTGTATTTGCAATGCTGCGGCTGACGATGGAGGTCTGAACTGCTGATTACATTCTCTTATAAATTTAGGGTAGATATTACGGTCTGTATAAAATTTATGGTACGAAGCCAGAAATAAAATTTTGTATATAACCAGAAATTACTTATGGTACGGAGCCATTCCTAAGCTTGAGAACGTTTCGATTTCAACTAAACATTTTTAGTTGTGAATTGAACTTTATAATTATAACTCTAAATTTTATAATCTTCTTTCCTTTTTATTTGTCTAATTTTCAGTATTGAACCTGTAATTTTCATGTTTCAGTTATGAGTTTCTTCTGTTCAGAGTTATCATCGTAGTATTCTTTTTGATGTTTTCCAATTTAAGACACAAATTACCATTAAAAATATGTTAGTCAGACAATTAATGTAGGAACAAGACCATCAAATGCATAAACAAATTGGGCTTATCAATATTAGTAATCTACTGCAAACATAACTGAAGTTATCTAACGTTGAATTTTAATGATAAAAATTGAATTTATTAAAATAGGCCAAAGTTGATATTAATTTTAATTTTTCCTTTTTTTAGGATGGCTGTCTTTCTGGTCAATCTAACTTTTTTAATCTGGAAATGTTGTCTGCAGCTACTCTTTGTAGTCTTACAGATATTGGCTTCCTCTGGTTTCGAGAGTTCTATTTGGAAACCTCCCGTGTGATTCAGGTAAAATTATCAATGATTTGAGGTTCTTTTATTTGATGAAAGTTTACAAATAAATTTTTTTTGGGGAAAACGTTGGGATTTTATGAACGGAGAAAATGTACAAAGGGGAGCATGAGGGCAGCTCACCCCAGTTTTAAGAAAGAAATGGGGGAGAGGAATTCCCTGCCCAGACAAGGATCCAAGAAACACAGAAAAGGGGAGAGGGCCCTCTCATCATTACATAATAACAAGAATTAGCCAGAAAGTCCTCAAAAACCCATAATTCTGCAACAGACCCTTTTGGAACAGACAAAACTGAAAGCTTATGATCACAGGAAAGGGAGTGAAGTGCCACTGCAAACTGGTCATTCTTCAGCATGGACCCAATCCATGATGTTTGATTTCACCTCAGATTTGATCATAGTCACCGCTTCTTGGAATATCTGATGTTCTTTCTGTCTTTCTGTTGAGGGAACAGACCATATATGCCTTGTCAGTGTGAAGACTAAAAGATTTTTTCTTGATGAAAGCATTGAGCTTACTGCACGACATTCTTTTGTAGGCCCCCATCATGACATATGGTATTTCCCTGACCTTAACTCCTGCTGGAGATTACATTCTAGGTTGTCCAGAAATGGTTGCCAAACCTCCTCTTTCTCTCATTCCTCGTCCTGTCTCATCATCTTCTGCATGTAGGCATGTTCTCTTGCCTCATGCTTTTGCATTCTATGTCTTTCTCCTTCCTGAGCATGTAGTTCAAACTCCTTTGTGATCTTCTCTTCCCTCTGATGTTGCTGCTTCTACCTTTAGTGGTCTTGCTCGATCTCCTATTCTGGTTGCCTCCGAATCTATTGTTGAAGGGCTTTAATCTTTATTTCATGCCTTGGTTTTTCATTTCAGCCTGATTTCTATGTCCTCAATGGGTCTGGCCGTCTCCTCAATAACCCTAGTGTTAGCTTCTTTCTTGATTTTGTCTTCAATATCTTCTATTCTGGCTTCCATGCAGTCTTAGAACTCTAGTTCTGGTTCCTACCACATCTATGAAAGAACCTCCTTGATGAGATAGTGAATTGAGGAATGAGCTCTTGTGATTTGAATTTCCTAAAAAAAGAGCTGTGGGACATCTTGATTCCTGTTAATGTTTGTTGTCCTTCAAAAAGAGCTGTGGGACATCTTGATTCCTGTTAATGTTTGTTGTCCTTCAAAAAGAGCTGTGGGACATCTTGATTCCTGTTAATGTTTGTTGTCCTTCAAAAAGAGCTGTGGGACATCTTGATTCCTGTTAATGTTTGTTGTCCTTCAAAGGACAAGAATTAGGCTGGAGTGCTTTTTGCTTGCCTTTACTCTAAGCAAGCTAAGAAGAACTTCCAGAGGTTAATCCTACATTGAAAAAGGGGGCAATTCATGAAGGTGAAGTGCAAAGATTATAGTTTGGATGTGTACCCAATCGGACAAAAATTTGGTCAATAAGCTCAAGTGCTATTTGCCATAGAGGTTGAAGCTTGGAGTAGGGCACTTGCTTGCTAGATGTAAGGAGAAAATGTCTAGTGAAAAGCAAAGATGCCTCTTGAAGCCCATGAATGGTGGGCAAGATAATCTCCCTAGCCACTAGGGTCCCAATGTACTTTTTAATTGTGACCTCCATGAAAGTGATTTTAGTCTCATAGAAGTGGGTCTTGTTCCCCATCCACCTTGTGAAGAATTGGGTCCCTTGATATTTTTTCCCCCTATAGTAAGGGAAGGATGAAATCCCACCCAACCTATGGTACCAACTCCCACAACCTGGAGTTTGTTTTGAAAGGATTTAGATGTAGCCTCAAATGTGGGTGTGACCCCCATGGTAGTAGGAATTTCTTTCCATAGTCTTTGTGTGAAACAGAAAATGGTTTTGAGGTGAAGGACTTGGTGCTGCAAAGAGTACCCTTTTACTTTGGGCTTTCTAGATGGCCCAAGCAATCAAAACATTGATACTATTGGAATTGCTGTAGGAGTAGCAAAAAGCGGAGTTAGAGCAGGCTGAGCAGGAGTAGAGGGAGAGGGAGGAGCATGGGGCAGAGGAGCTTTAGAGGCAGATTGATCGGGCTCATAAGTAGAATGCAAAGAAATGCTTGTACATTGTCATGAATATTGATTGTAATACATCTTGGACAATGTTACGAAGGCACATTCAGAAGATGTTTGTTGAGCTTCATCTTGATGGACAAGGGATTGCGGAGGAGCATGCGGCCAAGGCGGAGGCTATGAAGGATTTCCAGCAAGTGGCCATGTTTGTTGACATTGAGCACCACAGGGAAGTGTTGGAGGCGATCCATGCCTAGGAGTGGTTTACTTGTCATTGCTTAACGCTTCCTTGGTGGCTGTAAGCGTCATGTGTGGGTTGGCATCGGTGTTGGTGAACAGTTGTGTTTTTTCTTTGTCTCTTGTGGTTTGGGTCTGCGTCTATTTCTTGTGGATTTTGTCATCAATTTTTGACAGTGATTTGTTTTTGGCATGTTTAGGCCATTATATGGGATGGTAGTTTTTGGCTGTGGGGTGTTTTCCCCTCCCTCTATTGAGGTTGGGGTGTTTTGGGGGTGGTTTCGGGGTGATATCTCCCTAGGCTTTTTTGTATATGATTTTCTACATATTTTGAGCTTTTAAATATAATTCTTGACCTTTACATAAAAAAAAACATTGATACTATTTTTTTCTGAGAAAAGTTTGGGCGATTAGATTGTATTAAGAAATCCACATATTATTTACAATCAAAATTGTAAAGGGGGTAAAAACTGCCAACAACGAGGGGAGGAACCACCCCCCTAAAAACGTCAAAATGTAGAAGGTCCTAAAGACCTTCAAAGGAAAACAAAAGGAGAATAAAACAAAAGAAACTGGTTTTGCTTATTAGAGTAAGTGTTGGAACTATAACTAGTACAACCAAGAAACATTGAAACTCCCTCTTTTCTGGCGAGAACCGATAGAGGAAAAATAGAAGCTAGAAGCACCGCAAATGCAACAATTGCAAAGGTGGGTTTCCCCCCTCCCATTAGCAAGGACCCCACAACCCTACAGATACTTGGGGAGTCTGATGCAGTTGCATGTTGCACATTCTTGATACTGAATCGCCTCCAAAACAACTCAATGCCTTTCCGTATCGACAAATGCCATAGCCTGTTGAAACTCTTTAAATGCCTCCTCCTTTTGGCCACATTCTGCCACATTGCCCATACCATCTGGATGGAGCTGAGCAGCAGTTCTCTTGATATGTCTGCATAGTGCAATCCAAGAGGTATTGCAGTTAATATCCATAATAACATACGGGTACTTTCCTTTTCGTAGCCAAAGCCTTGCATTGTTCTTGTGCATCCAATCTTGTTGCATTTGCAATTGCTTGGCCTCCATCCAATTGTGCTCTCATATCTTTTGCTCCTCTTTTTTTTTGAGCTACATGGTGTTGCTCCTCCTATTGCATCTTAGTTTGTATCTGCGTCCATAGCTCGTCTTCCAACACTGTCCTATAGGTCTTGCTGTCTCATGACCTCTCTTTCCAACTTGGTGTGCCGTAGCTCCGCCTGCGTAGTAAGCCGTTAGAACTCCTCCTATCTAGTTTGCCATTTGGCCTCCCAGAGGGCTCGTTCCTTGCCTCAAGCATGCTCTGTCACCTCTTTGGTCATCCTTTGTAGATCTTCATCAAATGGTTGCTAAAGCTCTTGATGAAGCTTATTAGGGGAAGGTAGCCTTGGCACCTTCAGTGCCCCCAAAGGCCCACTTACCTCGCCTACATGAGACCACAATTGGCACGGGGTTGCGGCTAAACCCATCCCCCCACCCCCAACCAATCACCAAGCTCCAACCATACACCACCAAGCAAGGTTCAAATTGTGGTTGTTGTGGGGTCATCGACATTGTGGCCCTCCACAACACTAATATCAAACTCAAATGGCGGCTCTTCCTTTGCCTATGGAGCGATGCTAGAAAAATCCAAGGAAGGTTAACGCTTTGGTTGAGTTACATGTACATTAGAAATGAGAAGTGCACACCCTATAGCTTCCACACATTCCTCAACTGGACTAGAAATCAGTCAATGAGCTTGGTTGTGTCTTGCTAGAGCTATGGCAGAGCTGACTTCAACACTTGCCAACTCCTTGTCTTAAGCACTGGCCCCAAAAAGAAGCCCTCTGCATCTTGCAAACTACGCTTGGTGGGAAGTATGACCTCCCTTGCTATTGGAACCCCCAACAAATGTGACAAAGAGGCATTGCACCCTAGAAAGTGGTGAAATCAATGGCCTAGTTTGTGTAAAAGGAACCATATGCTTACGCATCATAATTTCTTGCAAGGCATCCCAACTTACCATATCGTAGGCGTTTGTGATGTCCAACTTGAGGCACATCTCCAGTAAACTAGCATTCTACAGAAAATTAAGAATCTCCTACATCAAAATGACTTGAACCTACAGAAAACAACCTTTGATAAAACTAGCCTAATGTCCCCCCACCAAGTGTGGCATCATGGGGGCTAGGCAACAAACCAACATTTTAGTGAAAAGGCAGAGCAAGGTGTTACATTTTCCAATGGGTCGAAACTAAGGTGGGTTTGTAGGATTGGCTGTTTTAGGGATCAGGACAATCCTAGAACAATTAATTTCCCAATGAACTTGTTGCCACTATAACATCATATTGAAAGTGAAAAGGTGAGGAAATTTGTTGCTAAGTTCTCCCCACCTAGCAAACCACTGAACATTGATCAGATGCTTGTCGCTCCTTCCCTAAAACCTAGACCTTGAAGTTCATTAGGATAGTCGAACTTATCCAGACTCTGTCAATCTTGGACATCACATGGTCCTTCCCATGTTGCCTATTACTCCACATGAATAGGCAGTCCTTGATTTTATGTCCATGAGGTCATGGGACTCCAGGAACGTCAATAACTCCTGACCACTAGGTGGGTCAATGTTGTTGCCCTTAGACTTTTCCCAAGCATGTAGTCGTTGGTTGAAATCCCCAACCAAGATCCATTGCTATCTATGTAGCACTACCAATGAAACCCTCCTAAGCTCCTTTGGCTGTGCCTCCTAGTGTTGTGCCCCATAGAAGTTAGCGAGCCAGATTCCAGAAGAAATCATGAAAGCAGTTATACTCCAGGTGGACGAATCCACAACGTTGAAAGGGAACCATGAGAGGACAACCAATCCGTGTGCCTTGCCTTGATAGGTGACAAGTTATGCCTGCCATCCATCCCATCGCAGGAAATGGGATTCTATATGCTACAGTTTTGTCTCCTACAAATACACCACGTTATAGTCTTCTCTCACAACAATTTCCTTCAAGGTATTTCTTTTATAGGGCTTACCCTTGCCCCTACAGTTCCATGAAACGATTCTCATAGCCTACCAATAGATTGTTTCTTGTAGACCTCTTTCAAGGTTGGCTGATATCCTATTTCAGTGGGCCATCAATGTTAGAGGCGTACTGACCTTCTTGGATCTTGGCGAGATTGGAAATGTCCTCGAACCCTCCGCAGTGGGCTTTGAAACCTCTACCATCTTTGGCATCGGAGAGCCCTGCACAATAGACACTAATCCCCTAGCTGAGAAGTGCCCTGACCCAGATTAGTGTGAGATCCACCCCTCGGAGATTTGGGCTCCACAGGAGCAACAACAAGCATGGTTTCTGGTGCAAGATACCCACGTTGCCCTATCATGATCCACCCATCCCCACCCTTCTTGTGAGGCACGATGTGTTGGAAAAATGAAGACAAATACATTAGTATTATTTGTTGTATTACAACATCTATTTGATCTGCTACAGCGTGATATTTTCTGCCTTTAACATTTTATTCAAATCTACAGTGTTCTAATAATTTCTCCAGAGCTTCTCTAGTGTATTTTCGGATTTGATCTGCTGATTCTCTTATTGAAACTATCGTTTTCAATTATAACAACTGGTGTTAGAGATAGATCTAAAGAGATGGAGAGGCCGCAAACAACAGAAAGATTGGTAGGAAGGAATTGGAATGTTTGGAGTATTTTGATAAAGGTCGTTTTAGAACAAAAAGAGTGCTAGGAGGCCCTAGAGCCCTCTCAACCAACAAGAATGTCAAATGCTGATTGGAGATAAATTAAAACTAAGACATTATCTTTCATTCATCCAACCTTAAGCAATGAGATCTTGGCATCAATTAAACTTGATATGGATCCACATAATCTATAGCAAATGTTGAAGAATAGGTTTGATAAAGTATTAGGTTTGTATACTTTTCATATTTATCAGAAAGTTTTTAGATGCAAGAAGAGATTTGATGTATCTTTTTAAGATCATTTGGATGAGCTGATGGAAAATTTGAATAAGTTGGAAGAATATAAAATTGTTATTCCGGATTTAGTTAAACCCTATGCTCTGTTAGACTTCTTACTTAATTCTTGGTCTACAATTGTGACATCTATTACTACTTCTGTGAGTGTTTCATCTATGACATTTGAATATGTCATGTCTACCCTTCAGGATTCAGGAGGAAGAGTAGATGAAACTTCTGGATTTGGAAATGTTTATGTAGCAGAGGAAAGAGGGAGAAGTAGGAGACGTTTTCCAAGTAGGGGATGAAGTAGGAACAGAGGTGTATTACATGGCAAAACTCAAACTTAAGAGTGTTGGTTCTATAAGAAGAAAGGTCATTTGAAGAAGGACTACTTTGCATGAAAAGCATAGAAAGATAAAGGAAAGGAGAAGAAGTTGGAAGAAGGAACATCAGAGGTAAATGCAGCTCACAAAAATGTTAGTTTCTTGGTTCAAGAACTATGTACAATGGTGGCAGATGGATGTAGCAGTGACATCTGGTTGATTGACTTAGGTGTCTCCTTTCACATTTGTCCAGATAAGTCTTGTTTTACATCTTATCATGAAGTTAAATTTAGTTTTGTATATGCTGCTAATGGAAAAACTTTAAAAGTTCTTGGAATTGGAAATATAAGTCTACAACAAGCAAGGATGCCAAAGGTGACAATAGATAACGTTAGNAAACTTCTGTAGGGATCTAGATAGCAGAAAGAAAAATAACTTAGAATTGGTCTATTTTGATGTTTGTGGTCATATGACTCCCATTTCTCTTGATGGATCTGTTTATTTTGTAACTTTCATAGATGAATGTACAAGAAAGGTTTGGGTTTCTATGTTGAAATCAAAAGATGAGGTGTTTTAAGTTTTCAAAACATTTGTTGCAAGAGTAGAAAATGACATAGGTTTGAAAATAAAATGTTTGCAAACTAATAACGTGGAGAGTACACTACCAAAGTATCTGCTGATTTTTGCAATAGCAAAGGAATTGGGCATATTCGTACCCCTCCTGGTACACCACAGTAAAATGGAGTTGTTGAAAGATGCAACAAAGTATTGTTGGATCATGTTAGAACAATGGTTTTAGGTGTTGGCCTACCTAGGATGTTTTGGGAAGAGGTAGTTAAGACTGCAGCATATTTGCTGAATAGGTCTCCACATTCTTCAATTGATAATGTTGTTCCAGAAGCTGTTTGGAGAGGTAAAGACATTTCATATAGTCATTTAAGAATTTTTGGATGTGAGTTATTTATGCATATTCCAAAGGAGAACAGAACTAAGTTGTAGGACAAGGCTAAACATTGCATATTTGTTGGATATGGAGAAGATGATTTAGGATTCAGACTTTGGGATCCTGAATTGAAACGTGTAGTGAGATCAAGGCACATTAAATTTAGAGAAAATGTGATGTTTAGTGAGCTACGGACGAAAGCCAAGGACAACAATGGCTCAAACAACATGAGAACTCCTTTTATGGTGACTGAAGAAGTTGAAAATGATGAAATTCGTGGAATTTCCAGATCTGGAAACATTGGACAGCATGCTGAAATTACATGGCAGCAAGCTAAGAACTCAGGACAGCAAGGAGAAAATGGAGGACAACAAGGAAATGAGGAAGAAGATATGAACAACAAGCTGCAGATGTGTCTCATTGGATTAGAAGGTCAACAAGAGCTACCAAACCTCTTGACAGGTATTCTCCCTTGCTGAATTATGTACTTTACAATGATAGTGGTGAACCAAAAACAATGGAAGAAGCCATGACATGTATTGATGCTACAAAGTGGAAGGTAGCTATGAATGATGAATGGGAATAACTTCAGTAGAACAAAACGTGGGAGTTGGTTTAGTTGCCCAAAGGGAGAAAACCCTTGGAGTGTAGGTGGCTATATAGAATTAAAACAGAGGCCAATGGGGAAAAACGTTTCAAGGCCAGGTTGGTGGTGATAGGCTATGCATAGAAACCAGGCATAGACTTTTTTTTTCTCTGGTGGTAAAACACTCTGCTATACATTTAGTGCTATCTTTGGTGGCCTTCATGGACTTAGAATTGGAATAGCTTGACATAAAAACAACATTCCTCCATGGAGATTTGGAGGAACTATATATGAAACAACCAGAAGGGTATGAAAAACAACAAGGTTCAGGTCTGGTTTGCAGACTGAAAAAGAGCTTATATGGTCTGAAACAAGCCCCTAGGTAGTGGTATAAAAGGTTTGATACCTTTATGAAGAAGCTAAATTATCAGAGAAACAATCTGGACCACTGTGCGTATTTTTCTGGAGATGTTTTGGGTAAGTTTATAGTGTTGTTGTTGTATGTTGATGGTATGTTTAATTGCTGGAAATGACATGGCAGAAATAAAACATCGAAAACTGGAAATGGGCAAAGAATTTGCTATGAAGGATTTGGGACATGCATAGAAAATTCTTGGAATGAATATTTATAAAGATAGAAAAAGGAAGAAGTTGTGGCTGAGTCAAGAAGATTACATTGGAAAGGTTCTAAAATGTTTAAAGGGCACAAAAACACATTGCTTGTGTTTTGGAGATGCTAATTTGCACATTGAAGGTTTTGTAGATGCAAACTTTGCTGCTGATCATGATACACGACATTTAGTATAGGGTACACATTTATTTTTGGTGGTGCAACAATGAGTTGGTTGTCATGTCTACAACCACTGGTAACTTTATCTACAACTGAATCAGAATATGTAGCCCTCATAGAAGCATGCAAGGAGATGGTATGGATGAAGAGATTCTTGCAATCTCTTGGATTAAAACAACAAAGGTATGCTATGTTTTGTGACAGTTTTAGTGCAATCCATCTTGCAAAGAATTCTGCCTTTCATGCTAGGATGAAACATATAGATATCTAGTTCCACTTCATAAGAGAAATCATAGAGGATGGCTTGGTGTATGTTTAGAAGGTCCATACAAAGCTTAATGTTGCTGATGCTTTAACAAAACCAATGATAGCTGAAAAACACATTTTTTGTAGGAAGAAGCTTGGGATAGCTGAAGCTTAATTAAAAGTGCACATCTCTTGAAGGCTAGTTGGATTTGTCTTCAAGGGGGAGTTTGTTGGAAAAATGAAGGTAAATACATTAGTATTATTTGCTGTATTTTCTTTTATGTTTTTAAAAGGATGTTGCATTTTAAATAATGATATGGAAGAAAAAGGCGTCAATTTGTAAAGTCGTGTTTATATGGGGATGTGTGTTATCCCACATGTGTTAGGATTGGGATTTGGTCCTAATGTTTCCTTATAAATAGAAGGTTTGGGGTAGCCTTTAACAAGGTGTGTTTTTGTTTTTTTGATGCGGAAGCGTTGTATTGAGGTTTTACCTTGGAGACGAGAGTCTGAGATTTGAGATTTGTTGGAGTAATAGATTAGGTGCTTGGGAAAGCTATAAGGATGGCTTGTGTCCTTAAGATTTGAGTAGAATAAAAGGTAGATCAGCATTGTTGTGAAGGTAGGGTAAAAGGGGCCCAAACCACGTAAATCTTTGTGTTTTTGGGCTATTTTCTTTCTTTGTTTTTATTATGCTTTTAGAGCAAACATTTGCTGGAGTTTACTGTGGTTTTTTCAGTGATTTACAACGTCTATTTGATCTGCTACAACATGATATTTTCTGCTTTTAACGTTTTATTCAGATCTACAACGTTCTAATAATTTTTTCAGAGCTTCTCTATTATATTTTCAGAGCTGATTTGCTAATTGTTTTATAAAAAATATCACTTCTGATTATAACACAATAGTGTAGGGACACCTCTTTCGATTCCTTTGCTCTACCCTACATACCATGTGTCTTTTTGTGATGATTTTGTTGAGGATGATTCTTGGATGTTTTGGCATGTTTGGAGGTGTTTTTGGCTTATTTTGATGAGTTTATGAGGTTCCAAGGTCTATGGGGACTTGTTGGGAGTTATTCAGAGGCTCCTGGCATCAAAACAAACATTTTATTTTTGGCACCTTCAAGATAGACGTCTTCCCAAAAAGATAGATGTCTTTTTTGAGATGTCTTCCCTAAAGTGTAGATGTCTCTAGTCCATAGAAGATGTCTATCAAAAATAGTAGACATCTCTCCCAAAAGCAAGGCTTTCATAGTAGATGTCCCAACAAAGCTAGAGATGACCTAGACGCATGGGGAAACTTTTGAAAACGTTGTTCCAATTTAGGAAACAACTAAAGCAAGATGTAAGTAGTTGGGGAGAAGGTGAGAAGACTTGGAAAACATCTAAAGAACATCAAGTTGACTTGAGGAAAGGTTTCGAGAGTTTTTACCTTTTGGTTGCATATAAATATTGATGTAATTCACTATTGAAAGGGTTGCAGTGCCAAGTGCTGCAGTGCCAAGGCCCAAAGTGCAAACACTGAAGGCCAAACATCCCAACAAAGGGCAAGAGAGAGAGCTCTTGAGCGAAGAGAGCTTGTGTAAGTAAGTTGAGTGAAAGGCAAGGGAGAGCACTTGAGAGACGTTAGGAGAATCTCTTATAAGTGTCTTGTTTTGAGCTTTGGTTCTGTTGTGAGCAATTGAGGATTAAGAGAGGACAAGTGTGGCCTCTGAGATCCTTGGGAGAGTTGTGAGTTGAGCTTGTCTCCTCATCTTTGATGTATTTTCTATGTATTTTGAGAATTATCTTAATGTAAGGGAGATTTTTCCATTTTATTGTGTTATTCTTATTTTCTAAGCTAGATCTGCTTGGAAGTTGTGGATTGGATCCTATTGGGATCTATTAAGGTGCAACACCCTTGCACCACATAGGCACCTTGGTTCTAACTCGACATACAATTGCCTGATGGTTGGCTTTCCCACAAATAGTGCAATGTGACCCAACCGTTGGCTGGTCATCGTGAGGCTTATCTATGTGGATATTGTCATATTCCACAAGCACCTTCTCATCCTCAAATGGGAGGTCCAAAATGACCTCCTGAACAAGGTCCTCAGATGACAACGACCTCTTGACACAGAAATGAGCAAACCCCATTCGCTCCATCAAATTGGTAAACTTATCAAATGTTATGAACTCCCTGAAAAACCAGCAAGGGTTTTCAGGAATTAGCTGTCCATAGCTCCATGGAATACCTGAGACGTGGATCCACATTGGCGCTCAAGAAAAAAGGTAATCCAAAATTTATATTTTAAATAAAACTATTTTTTAATTTTTTTTAAAAAGTAGAATGTTTGGTCTTAACATGTTTATGTGAATACACTATGAACACTTTTTATCATTGTTATCACAGTGTGGCTTTGTCTATACAATTTTCGGTCACAGACTGTTCTGTTTGCATGCAATCCAGATGGTTTTGTTAATTCATTATTACTACAATCTTCTCATTTGATTGTTTCCTTTTAGTTATCGTTGGTTTTATTCTTATGGATGCTTTCATCTGTTTTTGTTTACCTGTAGAACTTTTCTTCATAATTCTCTTTTTAGATGTCGTTTTCATATATTTTTGTCTAGATATGTTTTATTTATCTAACATCTCTCACAGCAGGATTTTTAAGAAAGTTGTTTATTTCTCTTTTTTTGAATAATTCAAATGTGAAATAAAATAGTTGAAATGTAAAATATGTATCATAAATGAATTCATCTGTTTAAATGGCAGTTCCCTATTGAATGCTCCTTACCATGGATGCTTGTGGACCATGTAATAGAATCTCAAGATGCTGGACTGTTGGAGAGCATCTTAATGCCTTTTGATATATACAATGATTCTGCTCAGGTTGCCCTTCATGTTCTTAAGCAACGGTTTCTGTATGACGAAATCGAAGCTGAGGTATATATATCCTTTATTAAATGAAACATTTTATTATTTCTTATATTTATCTTCTTTCCAAAAACCTGTTTTGAGTATTTACTTATGTAGGTTCATTATGTCATCCTGTTATAGTCATGTTTATTAATCGAGCATGCTGTTTCATGGATTGAATGGTTTAAAATTTCATCTAATTCTTTGTTTCTTTGTTATCATTTTCTGAATTTGAAACTGTACCTTAATTCCATCTGTATAGACCTAAAGGATCTGTCATACAAATTAGTTTTTTACAAATATATTAGTAGCAATAAATCTCGAGTACAACAAACGTGTTCATATTCATTTATTTTGAACATTTCTTCTATATAATAACCTCGAAGCATCACTGGTAGTTTATATAGCTCCTAAAAAGTTTTCATTGTTCCGTTATTCAAATGTACCTTGGTATATATGCCATCCTTTACATTGTTTGTACCATGCTTCTGCATTTCTAGTTGTCTTTTAATGGTAGTGTGAACAAACTTCTCACTTTGTTTCGGGAAAAAAGGAGACGAAGAAAGCAATAAATGATTGCATATTAATCCCAAGACAAAAACCTTGGGATAATTTTGTGATTCAATAAAATTTTCATTCATTATCAACATGCCAAATTACAAGTTCTAATAGTATAGTGAATGCAGCTGGTGAAACAGATGCTATGATCTTGGAAGTTTCTTGCTGAACCGTTGTGCCTTTGATTGGTGACTTCAAATAGATGGGCTGGTTATTTTGTTTGGGCTGCATATCTGGTTACTACTTTGAAGGACGGGAAATTTTAATTGTCTTAGACAAAATGAAAAAGGAAGACTTGCACTAGCAACTAGTAAGGATATGACTCCTTATAATGGAGGGTTGATTACAGGGCCTATGTGCCTTTGGCCTCTATTGGTCATAATAAATTGTCAGTGAGATGAGACCTACTGCTTCTTATAATCTTAAGGATTGATGCATTGGTTGTATATTGTTTATCTTTAGTAGTACTAATATACCTCAAAGACTAGTATAGCCAAGTGTGATGGCTAATACTTCCAATTTAGGAAGCTAGAAAGCACCAAACATTTGTGTAGCTTACTTGTTCCATGTTTTGTTTTACAAGCAACACCAACAGATGTGGTTGGCTGTAATCCTAATCCTTCACTATGTTTTTGTCAAAAAAAAAAAAAAAACCATTTAATCTATAAGATTTAAGTAATGGTTGAGGATCAAAAAGACAGATTTTAACAACTTTGCCCATGTAATGTGGTGTTGCATTCCCACATTGAAGGCCATTCAGCTCAAAGAATCCGGTCACCATTTGGCCATGAGTTGGGTCATGTTCAATTTTTATGCTACACAAACAAGGCTTGGCTCAATGATCATTTTTAGACTACACCTCGATATACCCCCAAGATAGGTGGCTAAGGATCATATGTGAGGTGGTACACACAAATGGTGCTTGCATTATTGAAAACTTTTAGTTGTTGTGCAGCTGAACCCCTTTGGGTCCAATGGCTCATGATATTAAGTCGAAGTAAGCACATGTACGGGTAAAGTTGGATAGTGGTGTTCATTTCCACATCTAAGGCAGGGTATATTCAAAATAAATAAACAGTGCAACTTATCAGAGAATTAGTCTCTGATTAACCCCCATGTATTGTCTTGAACAGAGAACAGTCACAGGCTTCCCCTTCTTTATATATATATATATATTTAATTAATATATATATATTAATTAAATAGAAACAGAAACAGTAAAGAGTGGATGACAAGCATAAAATAAAAGTACCAGGCTCTAGTAGGGATAGTTATAATCAAAGAACTAAAATTCTAATTTCAACAAAATAAGATAGGTAAAGTATATGAGCTCAATTGCCAAATTAAAAGGAAAGATAAGGAAAAACTGAAATGTACCAAGCTTGGACACCATGATGGATTAACATGGTCCTAAACTTTTGAAATCTTTATAATTAAAATTTTCCAGCCTCTTAAGTTTTTCACATTGAAAGCAAGGTAGGTTTGAACAAAGGACCATGGAACAATGAATTGAGACATGACAACTCTCTTGAAAACCTGTCACGAACTGATCACAACAATGCTCATTAAAGCAGACATGTGTACTTCACTATCCAAGTATCCATTATGGAAAAGACACACAAAAAAAAATCATCAATATGCATAGCTGCTTTTTATTTTATTTTTAAATGAGTACTCAATGGACTGTTTGGCAATCCAGCTGTAACACATCAAGCCCCTTTAACCCTACAATATCTTGTAGCCCACACAAGAAGGGCACTGAGGTTGGATAAAATGCTGTGGGCTAACACCATCAAGTACCTCTAAGAACTAAGCCCTTGTAGTATACACAAGTGATTACTAGCCTTAGATAGAATGATTTGGGGTGGGGAGGAGACATCACTAGTCTTGGATAGAACACATTCCAAAATTCATATCCATGACTTATGAAAGGCTCTATGCACGATTCATAGCTCACAAGAAATCCTACATCCCCTTATGAAATAATCCTCACTCATCCAAGCCAATACAACAAAAACATCCGAGCCAATTTGGGGAGGGACAAGACACTTAAAGCTTAGGTTTTTGTCCACTTGGTTGCCTCAAGAATCAGCTTCAAATTGAAAGGCCAAGGTGCAGCCAAAACTCTCTTACAAAACCAGAGAAAACAGTCCTAAAAAATCAGTTCCAAAAGCTTCCAATAGCAGCAGCAAAGTCAGCCTGTTATGGCTTCACAAAAGCTCACAAAGATCACCAAGAAAACCCCATGCTCAGCCCAAAAGACAAGGTAAGAGCAGCCTCACACAATCTCCTCTCTTTCCCTCTCTTCTACTCCTTACATGTCAAACTAGCATAGTCTCCCATCTCTTGGCAAAAGGTGAAAATGAGAGCAAAGCCCCCTCTATTTATAGGATGGAGGAGACCCTAAGGCTTGAACAAAGACTTGTGCACAAAAGTTTCAACAATGGGAAAAGACTAGACAACCCATTCTTCAATTTTATTTTATTTTTTATAAAAAATTCATGGTATCATTACTACTTAACTTGGACAAGCAAGTTATCATGAAGGAGTGGACATGTGAGAGTGATAACACTTGAGTGTGACATGTCTCCTATTAAATGAGTCTTTTGTCCCTTTTCTAGTCATTAATATGAAGTGGACAATTAGCATATTAGAAAAAAAAATGTCATCATAATTATGTCACAAAGCATACATCACCATCCCACATTGACTTTTCTTGTTGCCCCACCTGTTTGGCTTGTTTTAAGTCACTTTTTACTTTATAAGTTATGAGGATTTCTAATTATTTTTGGCTTCTTTTTGATTTTTTCACTATAATTTATCTAGTAAAATCCATTGATACTAAATTTTTTGTATATCCAACATTTTACACATATCTAGTGGATCATAACAAGCACAAACATGCCATAGCTACCATGCTAGAAATTAATGTTTTAATCAAATTAAAAAAATATAGTTTCACAAGATACTTTTTTAATTGTTTAACATTAAAATCTTAAAATCTAGGACTTCAATCAAGAAATAAATTATAGATCTATGCTGTAGATGTAAAATTGAGTTAGTCTACCAAATTTGAGCATGATCTGACAACTTTGAGTTTTTGCTGTATTTTAATTAATTAAATATTTAATAAATAAAAAAATGTAAGTAATTGCCAAAATAAACCATGGATCCATGCTACATTTATCTCATAGTAATATTAGTTCTTCGCTAATTGGCAGGGGAATTCTACTTTTTTCCATAGGGTCACGATTAACCTCATGGAAGAGGCATTGGCAAGGGTCTTGGGAGTGCCAATGTCAGGTTAGATTGTGACACCGATGCTTTGTGGGCTACATGATGCTTGGCCTTTTTTTGAAGGGCCTTTTCCATAGACAATTAGTGGGCAAATTCTAAAGTTTGCTCTGCTTGCTTTTTGGTAGCTAGCCGCAGAGCTCGTTGAAAGGTTTTTTGCTCAAATGGGGAATGTGTGGAAGCTTCAAGGGGTTCATTTTGTGCTCCTGAAGTGCCTCAAGATGGGGAGCTTGGTTAATGTTCCAGGGTTTCTCTTAGCATCACTAAGGTGAAGACGTCTAGGGCGGCACTCATCTTATCTTGGCTCTGTGGAGAGCTGTGAGCCTTGCCATCATGACAAGGGACTTGGGGACTACATGTTAGTTGACTTGCCACTCAGTTTATTGGCGTTGGAGACAACTAGTACTAGTTGAGGAGATAGAGATTCCACATGGGTGTGTTTTTTTGGCGCTCATGGCTACTAAATGGGTGGAACATGACTAGAAGGCAGGTTTGGTTTTGATGCGGAAGCAGGTGAGTTGGAGAAAGCAGTGGTTGCTAATGAGGTGAGAATTGATGAGTGTCGGGTGTGGGAAGCCAAGTGGGAGGCTAGGGAGGAGGCCTTTTGGAGGGAACTGGATGAACTGCAGGTGCACCATTAGGAGGAAACGTAGTGGCAAATGGATGCTATGGAAGTGGCAAGGGTAGTAGATTTGGAAGCCTGGCTTGGTGTGAGCTAAAAGAGGAGATGCAACAGGAGGAGTTGTAGCGACAAGTGTTCAAGCAAGAAGTCGCAGAACAATGGGAAAAGGAGTGTTAGGAGGAGGAGCCATTGTAGCTGTAGCTAAGATGCATACATGAATAAAACACCATCATGTGGTTGAGAGAGGGGAAATGCCCCCATGTGCTAATGCAGATTAACTGTGAGGTGACTTGGCTGGAGTTGCCCCAACAAATTCGGCTTGTGTTGCTATATTGCATCTTGATGGCAAGGGATTTGTTGTAGAAAGGGCAAGAAAGGTCAAGGTGTTCAAACTCTGCCAACAAGTGACTACTTTTGTGGACGCCCATGAGCTTTGTGCATAGGTTGATATGCTGCTCTCCTAGATCTAGCCTAATTGTAGGTGTGCACATCTGCCCTACCACCGTTAGGGGGTGGATAGATGTGTACTGTCATGTTTTATGTTTGTGTTATAGTCACATGTCCAAGTGTAGGACACTACATATCTTGTGTCATGGATGTTCCAAAGTAAAAGAGACCAGTTAGTTTGTGGTAATGAATCTTCTTTTGTGATGTTGCATTTATAACCTTGGTAGCATTGCTTATCGGTGATTCTATTAGCAGCATACTTATGAAGATCGGATTGGGATCGTGATCTAATTTAGAATCATGATTCCAGATTATTCTGGGCAATTCTAGAATCTTTAAAAGCACCAATTAGAGGCTTATCCTTTTTAACATTGGAACATTTCTTTAAACTTTATAACACCATATGAATAACAAAATTAAAAAATGAGCATAACAAATTCTGGATATGCGTCATTAGCAATTTCAAGGTTTACAACAAGGAGTAACACATTCTTAGGGAGTTTAGTAGTGCATTGTTCAACTCATTTTGAATCACTTTAGCAACTGATTTCAAACATTCTTTAGCTCATTTGTTTTATTTGATAGTGAATACTAAACATTGTAGTATAGCTTGCATTTGAAACATTTTGTAATGCACATAGGAATATAAACAATGAATTTATGTTGACGTTTATACTTGATGCAATGTTTTTATATGAATAAAAGATCACTTGAAGCCTCAATACTCATACCACCAAGCCGGGTCATAGGAAGATTGGTAGATGAGCAAAAGCCTAACCTCTTCCAGTAGCTATGGTTAGGCTTGAACCGAAGTCTTCAACTTGAGAAATGAGCACCTTACCATTACTTCAAGTGATAGTTCCTTATGTTGGTATATTAATATGTTTAGAAATTTTTATTTTAAAGTTGAATATATTATTTTTTATGGATTTTCAGTTTTTTTCCTTCTTAATTGCATAATCTTTTTAAAATGATTAAAAATTCAATGTTTTTTAATATTGCAATTCCATGCTATTATAAATCGTGATCCACAATATGATATCTTAGGAATGAAAAAATGATCTATGATTCAATTTTCATAAGTATGGTCAGAAGTTGTTATTGTGGACTTCCATAATAGATAATTTTGTTACATTTACTTTTGAAAGTTATATATGGGAAGTTGTGTGATTGTAATGAAGCATCATCATTTGATTGTTTTAGCAATCTCATATTAATTTAGGTTGCTTTTTCCAAGGATCCATTTATAAAATAAAATACAATCTAAGGTAAACCTTATTTTATTTCTAAGGGGAGCAGTATCAGTTACATAATCCTTTTACGTATTTTTCCTCGTTAAAAAATTTCAAGCTTGATAAGGATGTATTAATAGAAACATCGAAAATTCATTATTGGTGTTCTCTTTAGCTTTTCTCGAATGTTGAAATGATGCCTAACTCTTTGAGAATGTAGTCTACTTAATATAGCGATTTTTACTTGGTACTTTTATTTATGCATGTGTTTGCTTTATACACTAAAACATTAATTGAATTTTTATTATTTAATAGGTAGATTTGTGTTTCGACCAGCTAGTTTTTAAGCTGAGTGAGAATATATTCTCCTACTACAAAAGTTATGCTGCAAGGTATGAGAGTGTTATCTTTATTATCACATTTTGGACTATATAGTTTCCTGATACATTATTGCTGATCAAATTGTATATGCAGCAAATTTCTCGATCCAGCCTTCCTATTTGCCTCTGATAATGTAGATAAGTATGTTGTAGTACCTAGGCGTTATGATGCCTTGTTCAAGACACGTTGCGTAAAGGTATGTTGTTTAACAGAAAATTCGTTGTCCTAATCACACATATATTTTCTATACAACACCTGTTTAAGATGTGTTCTAGTCATTATTCTAGAAAGAGTGAAAATGATAAGTACTATACATACTTTGATGTCAACAGTGAATAGCTATCACTCTGCACAGCTTTTTAATATTTTTTTTGAAGTCAGGAAAATCCTTGTTTGGCTCTGGCCAGGTCTTAGTTCAGAGCTTCTAGTGCAAAATGTAATAATAAATTTAGAACAATATTTGTCTACTCGGTTGAAGCAAAGCATATATAGTTGAAGCAACAATAGTGAAATCAATTTGGTTACAATTAAAATTGTAACGTTGTGTTATAATAGTAAAATCGATTTGGTTACCAATAAAATCTTAACCTTGTGAAATGCAAGTTCTTCCTTAAATGCAAAGCTTTGAGCCACGTCGATATTGCTGAGCTATTTGTGTGCTGAAGTATCATTTTATTTTCAAACTGCCAAAGTGTTATTCCTAAGCTAGGTAAAAGCGGTTTTCACATAAATTTTATCGAAGTACTTGCTTTGCAAGCCTTGCAAAATCTTAGCGCTGCACAGGATTGGTAATTGAAACATCATAAACTTTAAACCTTTTCACTGGTTGTGCTGAAAGATCCCAAACTTATTGATGAAATGCGTAAGATATGATAACAGGATCAACATTCTTCAAATTTCCACCTCTGGATATGAATGATGATTAATGATGCCTTATGTTTGTAACCAAGCTCGTGTGGACAACCTATTAGATATAGCCTTGTTGATAGCTAATTTAAACCTTGGGGGTCAGGGCTCCATAATTTGATTTACCAGAGGTTGAATAATGATTGATAGGATGAACTTTTTTTTTTTTTGGGAAATGGTCTGGAATTATATTAACAAGCAAACTAATGTACAAAAAGACAAGGTGTTTGGGCCGGCCTGCTGGTGGTGGTGGTGTGCTGTTTTTGTTAAATGGGCCTTAATGGCCGAAGACCCAAACAAAAACAAAATGATACATAAACAGTGAGCAACTGTCCCGGAAGGTGTGCCAGAACCCCGACCTAGACCACAAAAATTGCTCCATGGGGCCTGTAAACCTCAAAAACCTGCAACAATACACATGTACAAAGTGGCAACAATACACAATTATAAAGGCCAACAAATTGGATTTCCCATTACATATGCAGAAGGATAGAACAGATACAAATTTGGCATCTCTTGCCCATACCAAAATTCAACCACCTGGTGTTCATTATTGCCCTCTATAATCCCCCTAGCTTCATGATTCTTTGCAACTCTGCAAGTCTGTAAGCTTTCGCCTCCTGGGTCAAATTCGCTGATTTATCTGGATGCAGGGACGCTGGCTTTCACCACACGATGGACTCAGTGTTAGGTAGAGATGACTCTCTGCTCACTTCCAGCTCAACATAAGGGCAGCAATGGTTCCTCTCTATTCTTTCATTCCACCTTGACGCACTGTTGCTTTTTTCTTTTGGAGCCATAACACAAGTAAAATTACCCAGCACCAAGCAATTGCTTGGTAATTAGATGCCAAACGTTCAGTTTATCTTGTTGGAAAACAGGACCATAAACATTAATCAGAATCTATAGATTCTTGTGTTCAACCTTCACAGCACAGAAATTATATTCTTCCAAATCCATAATAAATGCACAGAATAATGTTGCCTCCAAACAGTTCAAGCACGCTCTGAATTTCCAATGGCAGAACAAAATACAAAAGCGGCAGAAAAAAATAGCTTCCAAAGCAAAATGATTCTTTCTGATTCTGAAGTCTTAGACCGGTTTTTAGTTCTAACAAATATAAAACAATGTTTAGCATTTTGACTTAGTTTTTGCCATTGAGTATAATGTTATCAAAGCGAGATTTTCTTCAAGAACATATGTACTTTCTGGATTTTATTATTCCTAAATTGTATCAAAATTAAAGCAAACATTATCTTTAACAGAACTTTCTTCATGTGTGCTGTATGCTCATCACAAATATGTAGTATACGTTTTAAGTAAATTAGTATAATCACAAATATGTATCATACATTTTAAGTAAATTAGTATTATCACAAATATGTCTTTTGCATCAGGATATTTTAAGTAAATTAGTTTAGAATTCTTATATACGTAGTTCAGCAACCATAAAGTTAGTCATGCAACATTGTTTTGGATTGATAATAACGTAAATATTATAATACTCATCAGTTTTCAATTTTTTCAATTCCTATGTGATAGTGGATTTTTCTCATTGCTTGCAGTTGCTTGGTAGAAGTATTGACCTGGGATTTTTGATTGGCCAAAGAATGAATAAAATTTTTAGGGAAAATATTGACTTCTTGTTTGAACGTTTTGAATCTCATGACATATGTGCAATTGTGGTAAGATGGGTTTCTTTCAGTAATGTAGGTTTTGTAAAGTTGTATATAAGTAAATAACATATGCAAGATTATTTTTCAGGAATTGCTGCAAATGTTGGATGTCCTGAAGCTCACACATCAATTACTAGCAGACCACCTGTCAATGGACTCCTTCAATATTATGCTAAATGAAATGTCCGAAAATATTTCTTTAATTTCTTTTAGCAGCCGAGTTGCTTCACAGGTTAGGAAAATGATGTTTGGGTGATCTTATAGTCATAATCGCTTCTGACTTTGAGTTCTGAAAATGATTGTTTAGGTCAAAATTTTTTTTTTTGGGGGAAATTTTTGATTAGAAAAACTTGTAGAATACTGTTTGAAGTATCTGTGCACACATTGCATTCACTGATCGGTTTGTCTAGTGAACTCAAAAAAAGGGTACAGACAGTGGCGTTCATACTCATGTCATTGAGGTTGGTAACTTTTGTCAATGCTTAGATATAATGACCTACCCTTTAGAGATTTTCTCCAGGTGACTGAGTTTTACGTAGGCATTTAACCTTTGTTTAAGACAATACTTTTATGTTTTTATGACAAATTCTTCTTTCTGATCAAAAGTTAGGATGCTAGCTTGCACCAATATTAAAAAATCAAAATTGATGTTTCTGGTTTAAAACTGCATGGCATGTTATTATGTTCATGGTAACATTTGTTTCTTCAATGAACTTATGGTTTTTTTTCATGTGTTGTATTCTAGATATTGACAGAAATACAAAATGATTTCTTGCCAAACTTCATTTTCTGCAATACAACCCAAAGGTTTGTTCGGTCACCAAAGGCATGCCAAAGATTATTTCAACGACCTCTTTTACCTCATGCTAAATCTAGCTTTTACTGTGGTTCAAATGTAAGTTATTAGCTACTTTTCCTTAGTTTTATGTATTTTGTTTAAAATATAAATATGGAGTTCTATGGTGTAGACAGCCTGATTTAAAATAATTTTTATTACGTTTTACTGATGACCGTTAAAATAAATTTCTACACTTTATTCTATTTCAATCTATTCACATTTTCTTCTTCAACTATGTATAACAAGAAATTTAAAATTTGAAAGTACGAGAATGAATTGAATGCTATAAAAAGTTTGTTTAACTTGATGATAATGCTGCCTGTGTTATTCCATATTACTTTATTAATACTATTGAGTATTCGGTGCTGAGTTATTGAAATACATTTAGATATGATGCAATTTCAAGCTCATTGAAGCCCTATGTGTTAGGACATGTGAATTCCAGTTGTGAAATCCATTTACCCCTATTGATGAAAAGTCCGTACTAATGATAGTTTAGCCAATAGCTTTTCTTTCCTTCCTTTTTCTTAAGCAAAAAGTCTAAGGAAGTGCCATATTCTGACAAAAACCAAAACCTTTTACAAAATTTGGCTGAAGGCTAGCATGTTAAATGGACGAGTGTGAAAATTACCAGGGACTTAGGTACTATGTAGATTTATCATGGCCATTATATCTTTTAATTATACTAAAATTAACCATTACCCACTACATCTCACCTAGTTGTTAATTGTAATGCTATTTATTCTCTAATCCTTGAGAAATCAATTGCAATTAATGATGAATTTAATATGATTCGAAACATCTTGCAAAGAAAAAATATGCAAGTTATGGATAATAAAATATTTCACAAGTTGCAAGGAGTAAAATCATATTTCGAACTCACTTGATTAGGTATTACAAATTTTCATTTATCCATCTATTTCATGAATAATTACATTTATCAATTTCTCTTATGGTTGATCACTGTGTCATTAATTAATAGATCAATATCTCCAATATGTATTTATGTATTCTACCAATATGTTTGGTTTATGGACAAATTACTTCATTATTGATTTTAATTCTCCTTTTGAAAATTCATAATCTCAACTACATAACAACTTCTTGGAGGTGGGTCAAGTTATATGGATAGTATTTCCTAACAACGAATATTCTTAAGGGTTCTTATTAAAGTGACACAAGTCAAAACTTGATCTTGCAAAATAGATATATGATACTTCTAAATTTTGTATCAAACCATGGACTATTTTGTCATTTGAGACTTGAACTAGACATTCTTGTAATCATGATGTATGAATGAGTAAAGATTTAATATTGTTAGACAGTTAGAATAAAGCTGGATCAACTTTCCAAAATTAGTTGATTCTTAGAATCAATATCTATTAGTTATTTTCTAGATTTCTTGTTCCTTATTTAGCAAATTTCCTATTGTAATTCTTTCCTATAAATTAATAGAGTGATTTATTTGGAGAGAATGGGTACTGTGGGTGTGAGCAGAGTGAGCAAAGAGAATGGGTATTGTGCGAACAAGAAAAAAGGGTATAGTGGGGGTGGTAAACATGAGCATTGCGTGCAGCTTGAAGGAGGTGCGTAGCCTGGCCTGTAGGCGGCTAGCCCTGAGAGAAATGCTACAGAGGGAAATAGTGGGAGGGGGGAGGGGGGGGGGCGCACTCTGCAATGGTGAACGAGGACATTGAAGAATGCTCCTGCTCGGACGGTGTCATGCACCTCCGGGTCAATGGACTGTTGGAGGAGGGGGTGTGGACAATGGAATGTAGTCTAATAGGATGTCTCATGTTGTGTGGTGCTCATTCCCAGATGGAACTTATATAGCTGTGGACGAAGGAGGTGTGGTGAGTAGGAGCGGTGGATGTGAGAAGCCTTTTTGAGGACTTGCTCTCGTTTATTTTTTCAACAAAGGAAGACTGCGATACGGTCCTTCAAGGTGGACCGTGGTTCTAAGGAGCTAAAGGACTAGCTTTGACCCCCTGGTGGCTGGAAGCACATACATACCTGTACTTGTTTGCTCACACATCAGTGTGGGTGCATGTGTCTGGGATTCTGTGGGAAATATGGAGCCTGGATTTTCTCAGATGAATTGCGGGGGGTTTTTTTTGGAGATTTCATCACTTTCAACAAGGTGACACAGGCAATGGAATGGATGGGTTTCGTTCATTTCTGTTTGGTGGGCCTTGTTCCTAAAGGACTTAATTAAGGAAGTGGTGCTCGAACTCCCTGGTGGCAAGGAATGGCTACAAGTAGGGTTTGAGAATTTGAAGATTGAACCGTTAGTAGAGAAAGCGCCCAACCCCACCCCCCAACCCCAACACCCCCCCCCCCCCCCCCCCCCCCCCCAACTTGAGGGGGGAGGGGGGTTGCTCCCTCTATAGGAAGAACGAACATCGGGAGCCCGACTATTGATTTTATGCTGGGGGAGTGAGGCCGGTGCATGCTAAGATGCATGAGGCTAGAATGGATGGGGGTTGGGTGGCTGTTGGGCGTAAGGAACGGGCGTTGATGCTCAACCCCCCCTAGCGGGGGCCTCCTTGTTGTGGCGGGAGCAGACCCACTACTCCCCTTAGGTCTCCCTAGCCTCTTTGCCCTCAGTTGAGCTGGCCATGCCTAGCATCGAGATTCCCCCTCTTGGCAGTTGGGTTAATGTGGTATGGGGGAGCACACGATCTCAAAAGCCCAAGGAGGCCTACCCATACTCAGAGGAGTCCAGGTGCACTCTGGTGGTGTCGGAGGGGGGTAGATCAAGTCGCCCCTTCAATAGCCTAGTGTGGGATAAGTAGACAAAAAGGAATATTGACTTAGGACTGCAGCGGACCCTGCGGGAGGTCTACCAGTGTTGCTCGGACGGTCACACTTGAAGCTCCTTTTGTGGAACTGTAGGGGACAAGGTACATCCTATAAAAGAAATACTATGCGAAAGATCATTCGCACTGAGGATTGTGACATTGTATGCCTTCAGGAAACCAAATTGCAGGCGGCGAAGGTCAGCCACCTTCAATGGGATGGCTAGAAGGTGTATTTACGGCCCTACATGGGGTAGGTGGGTGGCCTAGCCATTCTGGCACGCTTCAAAATTCTTTTAGTTGACTCGTTGCAGTGGGCCTAGACTATCCACATTCCCTCCTTGGGTTTGTGGTTGACCAACTTCTATGGGGCCCAAAATTGGGAGTTGAGGTTGTTGGAACTGGAGTGAGTGGCATTACTGGTGCCAAATCACCATGCATGGCTCATTGTTGGTGATTTCAACTAGTGGCTCCACTCTTTGGAAAAATCTGGTGGTGGCTGCTCCCCCCTGGAGCCCAGGAGTTTCAAAATTTCTTGTCGTCTTACTCTTTGGTAGACTTGGCAATCAAAAATTGCCAATTCACTTGGAGCAACAGGCGGAAGGGAGTTGATTGTGTTCTCTCTAGAATTGATCGTGTTTGCATTAGCTCGAACCTCCTTCTGCAACTGGATGTGTTGGTCACGGGATAGGAGCAGGTCCCCTCGGATCATCGATTGCTCATTTGTTGTATTGGGCCTTCGAGAAAACAGGTCCCTTGGTCATTTCGGTTTGAGGCTGCTTGGTTGCTCAAGCCTTGGTTACATCCATTGGTGGACATTTGGGCGGACTACCAACTAAGCCAGGGAGATCCTAGAAACTTTCTTCAGGAGGGGCTCCTCCGTTTGAAGTGGGCTATCAGATCCATACATGCGGAGGAGAAGTTCTCATTTTGGATGGACCGTACAACCCTTTGGTCTAGATTGGCCCAAGTGCAATACTGACAAGAAGTTGGGGAGGATCTGCATGATGAGGAGCAAGACATTCTGATGCAATTGCAGGCACTTGAGTTAGAGGAAGAAATCTACTAGAAGCAAAGATTGTGGATCACGTGGCTCAGGGAGGGAGATAGGCAAGAAAAATTCTTTTTTGCCATGGCTAAATTCCGTGGGTGGAGTCAATGACATGTGTTGCAAACTGACATAGGGGACCTAGTTGACGATCCGAGGGATGTTGCCTGTGAGTTGACAACGTATTGGTGAGCAATCTAGGCAAAATGGCCTACGCTGCCTGTGTCGGTGTAGGTTCTGTGGGTACTGGGAGAAGAAGACAATGCTCGACTACTGACCTCCTTTACTTGGCAGGAGTTGAAAGCGACTATTGGGGCTATGCTTGGAGGGAAGGCCCCTAGGTCAGATGGTTGGAGTTTGGAATTCTTCAAGGTATTTTTTGATATTAGGGACCCAACATTCTCGATGCCTTTAATCTAATGTTAACCAAGAGGCAAGTCTGTCGTGAGATTAATTGCTCCCGAATCGTATGCATTCCCAAGCGTACAGATGCATCCTCTCTGGCCCACTTTTGACCCATAGGGGTCTACAATGTGTTGATTTGCATTTTCTCTAAGTTGCTTGTGCGAAGGTTGGTCCCCATCATGCCTAGACTTGTCGGGGATAACCAAATGGGTTTTGTTCATGGAGGGACCCTGCAAGACCACATGCTTCTCATGCAAGAACTCCTTCACTCCTTGTGCCTCTCAAAATTCCCTGGGCTATGTGTCAAGTTAGACATTGCACAGGCATGCGATACGATCAGTTGGGAGGTGCTTACCAAAATTATGAGGCAGAAAGGATTCGACCTAGAATTCATCAAACTATGTATTCACTTGCAATCTTTGGCCGCATTCTCCTTTGATTAGGGGGGGGGGGGATTGTGGGAACTCTCATCTCCCGATAGGGGATTACGGTAGGGAGACCCTTTTCCCCCTTTGCTCTTTATCATTAGTATGGATCTTTTGAGATACCATTGCAAGGTTGTAGGTGTGGTGGGCCTGAAAATCGCTAGGGTGGAGTGTTTGGCTAAACATTATGCTAATGACATGATGCTGATTAGTTAGGTAGGGGTCCCCACAAGTGCAAGGCATTAATCTGGTGCTTATGTGGATGGCTGATGAACTCAGCCTGGTGATAAACCGTGAGAAGTTGTCAATACACCTTCTCAATGTTGACGTGTAGGTGAGGAGCTGGGTTATGCAAATTCTAGGAGTTCCTTTTGGAATGCTTTGGGATTCCTACCTAGGTGTTCCACTTTTTAATTGGGGATGTTGTGTGGCTTGGGGGGTAGTTTTGGAAAAGCTTGAGAATCAGATAGGAAAGTGGACAAACTGTTTCCTTACTAGGAAAGGGCAACTAGTGCTGGCATCGAGGGTGCTAGTAGCAATTGCATGTTTTGTGGCTGCGGTCGCTACCCCCCACCCCCCTCCCCAGGGACCATGATCCAGGCTATTGATAGGCACATGCGAAATTTTGTGTGGTTGGGAGGTAGAGGGGGCTGCAAATTGCGGTTGGCCAACTAGGATCGGATTGTGCGCCCTTGAGTAGTGGGGGGTTTGGGGGTCACTAAATTCGAGGATGAAATGACACTTGGTTAGCATCGCTTGCTTGTCAAATTCACCCATCAAGATGAGGAGACAACCTATTGGATATGGATAATGAAGGGCAAATACATTTGATAGCAATCAGGGGTGCATGACTTGAGGCCGTGGTGGACACTTTGTGCCCATGCATAGCGAATGCAGTTGCAGGGGTGGTTGAATTGCGAGCCGCGCCGACTACTTTCTGCCATGTACCCATTGGTACTTGGCTAGATGCAGATATGGTAGGGGCATTTGCCCAAAAAAATCGAAGTCTTCTTATGGCTTCTTGAAAGCAATGCCCTGCCGGTTTGGATGAATTTAAAAAGGTGTGGCTTTGACATTGATGGCACCTACCTGCTCTGTGGGAATGAGCTTGAGACTGTCCTACATTTCACCTTTCAATGTATTTACATGTGTGCCACGTGGTAGGTGATGGGTTGGCCTTCCTCTCTGACGCTCTCGGGGAATTCCAAGGCCACTTTACTTTTATGGGAAGCTTGGAAAACCAGAAATCATCAAGTCTTCCAACAGTGTCGTTTGTGATGGGGGTTATGCCGACCTATGAGCTTGGCTATGTGGCGTTTCAAGCAAAAACTGAGCTTTGGGAGATGGTGGAATGTTGAGGATGGGACCATGTCTTGCTATGGTTGGTGGGTGACCTGGCCCTCCCGAATGACACCTTTTTTACTAATTGGCAAGATAACAGGACATTTTTGCGAGGCGTCGAAATCACCCTTACAGAAATAGTGATTGCCAGGTATCTGGGGGCCTAGGAAGAGGGAAAAATCATTCTCCCCACTACCTGAGGGTTATAGGACGCTGACATGTTCTTCATGGGGCTGGTGCCACGCACGCAAAGTCAGTAGGTGCCCAAGTCCGCTTTGCCACCTGTTTGGGCTTGAGTTGCTGAGTTGGTGGACTGCTTTTTTGTCTAGTCTGGCAATGGGTCCAAACTTTAGGGCATGCACTTTGTGTTCCTCAAATGTCTGAAACTGGGAGCTAGGGTTAACTTGCCTTGTTTCTTTCTAGCTGTCTTGCAACAATAGAAGAGAACAGTCACTTGGGGCTTATTTTGGCCCTTTGGTGGGGGGAATATGGGCTGCGGCTGGGGATAGTGCTGTCCAAGCCCTCAGGGTCATCTTAGTCGCAGGTAGGTCCATCTGATCCCTCTAGGTCCTATTGGTCGAGGGCCACATTGGTGGTGGTTTACTTGCGGAAGTAGGCTGGCCTTCGGGAACTGGCTGTTCCAAACCCTATGGCGGTGGTAGACGCTTTTCTGCAAATAGAGGCTAGACATTACGTGTTTGGTAGGAGGAGCTCCATTGTGTGGTGGAGGAGGCGGCGGCCACTACCTGAGCTGATGAAAGACGAGATTGGGAAGCCATATGGGAGAAAACCCTAGCTTAGGCGTAGGTGAGCCTAGAAGCCCGATTCCGGGAGTGGGAGTGCGAGTTGCTTTGGCAACAAACCTTGATGGTAGAGGCGGCCTGGGCCAGGCTAGCAAATGAGCTCCATGCCTAGATTCGAGAGGAGTTGTTGCAGAGGGAGGCAATCTATAGAGAGGGCAAGAGGGTGGCATGGGTGTAGCAAGATCAAGAGCAGGAAGAGCAGCGGCAAAGATAGAGGCAGTTGGACCAAGTGCACAAATAGAGCACATGACAATGGCTTAGGGAGGGGAGATGCCCATATGTTGTGTTGGGCATAAATTGTGATTGCTTGTGGGGGGTGCTCTGGTGGCACATACGCCATACATCTATGTGCTTCCACTTGGACAGGGGCACATTGGCTAAGGAGTGGAGTCATCGGGAGGCGGCCATGCAGGCAATTCAATAGGCCGCCAGTTTCATGGATTCTAAATTGCATCGTAATACATTGGATATACTCCATGCTCTTGAGCGACCACACTGGGTGTGTCATAGGCTACCTGCACACCTGTAATTCCGCTCCTGCTTGCTAGGTTGTTGTTCCCGCTGTCTCTAGATGGTTGATCTGGCCTTGTTTTGGTGTTGTGGGTTTGCGTTGTGAGCCCTTGGCATCTGATCCCCACCCCCACCCCCTTGTTTTGGTGAACCACCCCTTGGGGTATCTCCCCCTAATCGTAGGTTTTTTCATGTTGGCCACCTTTGGTTGTGCATTTCTTATAACTTTACTTTTTTCTCTAGTAATTTAATTTAAAACCTGAACATTCTCTCTCTCAAAAAAAATATTTCCTATAAATTGTTGTAATTGTTGATTCAAGATGAATGAGAGAGTGAGAGAATTATTTTTTCAATCTTTTCTTCTCTCCTTCTTGTTCATGGTATCGGAGCTAGTTCCTTCATTGGCGTGAGAACTCAGTTGGCAAACCAAAATGGCAAGCATGGCACTTGAATTCTCTACAATGGAATCTTCCTTGATTTCGACTATCTCAACTCCACCCTTATCCTTTTCCTTCTCTCAACCTGAAAATCATTCTCTTCAAATCACCATACATCAACTGAACGGAAATAATTTGTCAATGGTATCAATCAATCCTGTTCGTGACCAAAGGGAGGGGCAAAATGGGCTACATGACAAGACCAACTGCCATGCTTGAAGAAAGTTCTACCACATACAGCAAATGGGAGGTGGAAAACTCAACAGTGAGGGCTTGGTTGATTAATTCAATGAAGCCCAAAATCAGAAAGTTGTATCTATTTTATCAAACAACCAAGGAGATCTAGGATACCGTAAAAGAGATGTATTCAGACATTGAAAACATCTCACAAAGCTTCAAAGTCTAATATGCCATCTGCAATACTTGGCAAGGTAAACTCATTAGTCATTGAATATTTCAATACTCTCTCAGAATTATGGCAAGAAATTGATGTATCCCACAATGTGACTTGGAAATCTCCTGATGACGTGATCATGTATAACAAAATGGTGGAAAGAGAGCAGATTTTTGATTTTTTGCAAGGCCTTAACAAAGATCTTGATGAAGTTCGAGGACAAGTACTTGGTACTAAACCATTCCCCTCCTTGAAGGAAGTTTTTGCAGAAGTGAGGAGGGAAGAAAGTAGAAAGAAAGTGGTGATGCACTCTAAAAATCCACCTACTAAAGTTGTGTCCCATGGTTTGTCTCTAGTTGCAAACTGTGAAGGAGGTAACTCAAGGAACCAAAAGGGAAAAGATAAACAACCATGGTGTGAGCATTGTAACGAGCCCTATCACACCAAGGATATATGTTGGGATGTACATGGAAACCCTGTGAATTGGAAACTATGGAGCCAATGATGGAACAACAAGTTAGCATACACAGCTGAATCATTAAATGAGACAAAGGCTGCCTCAAACTTGTTTACTGATGAACAACTATAGGTACTCTGGAAATTGTTGAATGTCTCCCAAAATAGCAAGGAAACTGAGGGTACTCCTAAAGCTCCTACTGCACTTGCTGCCCAACAAGGTAATACTAGCCTTGTCTCTTCTTTATTGTCGTACAAGGGCTCCTTAAATGGTTGGATCGTAGATACAAGAGCCTCCGACCACATGACTGGTTCATTAGAAGCATTTTGTATGTATGAAGATTGTGTGAATAAAATTAGAATCACAGTGGCTGATGGTTCGCTAAGCTCAACTATAGGTCATGGAGATGTAAAACTACTTGGGTTCATTTTAAAATCCTAATTTATGTTCCAAATTTAAAATGCAATTTGCTCTTGATTATCTAGCTTACCAAAGACTTGAATTGTGTTGTAACCTTTTTTTCCTTCTCATTGTGAGTTTTAGGATTTTTCATCAGGGAGGATGCTTAGCAATTTTGAGGAGCAACATGGCCTCTATTATCTCATTGGTACTACTTCTCCATCAAAGTTTGAATCCCCTACAACCTCATTTATCTCTTTCAAGTCCATTCCTGAGTTTGAGGTAATGCTTTGGCACTAAAGACTAGGACACCCAAATTTTACATATTTGAAACATTTGTGTCCCTATATGTTTACTAATAAAGATCCTTCATCTTTCAAGTGTGATAATTGTATTCATGCAAAACAAATTCAAACATCTCATCCTTCTCATCCATATAAACCTTCTGTTCTGTTTCATCTTGTTCATAGTGATGTGTGGGATCCTTGACAAGTACTAGTTTTAACTAGGGGACGCTGGTTTGTAACTTTCATAGACAATCACACTCATGTATGTTGGGTGTAACTAATGAGAGATAAATCCAAAGTTAGCTCACTGTTCAAAGAATTCCATAAGCTCGTTACAAATGTTTTCCAATCATCCATTCATATTCTTCATTTAGATAATGGTAAAGAATATTTTTCTCATGAGCTTAAAGCATATTTAAGTGAGCATGGAATCTTTCATCAAAGTTCTTATGCCTATACACCCCAACAAAATGGGGTTGCAAAATGAGAAACATACATCTTTTGGAGGTAGCACAATCAATTATGTTTACCATCTATGTTCCTCAATTCTTCTAGGGAGAAGTTGTTCTCACATTTGCATATCTCATTAATCCGAGTACCATCTAAAAATCTTCAATACCAAACTCCACTAAATCTTCTCTTATCAGCCTTTCCTTCTATACGAATTCTCAACAATCTTCCACCCCATGTCTTTGGATGTGTTGTATATGTACATAATGCTCAACCAAATCATGGGAAACTTGATCCAAAAGCCCTCAAGTGTGTATTCTTAGGGTGTTCTCCTACATATCAAGGGTATAACTGCTACTACCCTCCTTTAAAACGTATTTTTGTATCATGTGATGTTACATTTCTCGAACACCAACCAACTCTTTTATCCCAATGTTACTCTTCAGGGGGAGAATCAACCTATAGAAGAGCAACACTGGGATTCAATCATATCCCTACCAATTGCTATGCCCAAGTTCTCATCAAAAAATCATGTCACACCTCATGTCAAATCAGTCCAAGAGTCAGATTCAAATCCAAGGTGAGAATCACACCCAAAACCAATTCTGAGATATTCCAGATGAACACAAGCTCCTCAACAAAACCAAGAGCCCAAACCAGTGATAGACCCAAGTGATGGAGGTATATAGAAGTAGTTTGAGGTGGTGAATGATAATGAAGATTGATGACTTAAAGGAGTGAGGTCATGTGTAAAATATCCCATTTCTAATTATCTCACATACTCCAAGTTATTATGTAATTACAAGGCATTTCTTTCAAAGGTTGATGAGACACAAGTTCTTAGGGATATCTTTGAGGCTTTGGAAGGTTCCAAATGGAAGGAAGTTGTGATGGAGGAAATGAAGGCTTTGGAAGACAATGAAACATGGGAAATAGTCCACCTACTTGAAGGGAGGAAACTTGTGGGGAGCAAATGGGTGTTTACTGTCAAGTATGGTCTTGATGGTAGCATTGAAAGATACAAGGCCAGACTTGTGGCACAAGGGTTCATCCAGACATATGGGATAGACTATGTAGAAACATTTGCTCTTGTGGCAAAACTCAATTCTATTAGGGTTTTATTGTCTTTAGCTGCAAATTTGGATTAGGGGTTGCATCAACTTGACATAAAAAATGCCTTTCTACATGGTACATTGGAAGAAGAAGTTTACATGAGGATAGCACCTCATTTTGAATCTCAAGAAGGTACGGGTAAAGTATGTAGATTAAAGAAGTCGCTCTACGGACTCAAACAATCTCCTTGAGCTTGGTTTACCCGATTTAGTGGTGTGATGAAGAAACTTAGATATGAGCAAGGACAAGCTGATCATACTTTATTTGTTAAAAAAAGGGAAGCATGGTAAAAGATCAATCCTTATTGTTTATGTCGATGATATAGTTATTACAGGAGATGATGATCATGAGATTGAAGATCTCAAAAGAAAGCTCGAAGCAAAGTTTAGAGTCAAAGATCTTGGTCCACTAAAGTATTTTTTTTGGAATGGAAATTGCTAGAAGCAAGAAAGGGATTTTCATCTCCCAAAGGAAATATATCATGGATTTACTCAAAGAGACTAGCAAGATGGGGTGTAGACCAACAGGGACTCCAGTGGAATGAAACTAGAAATAGAAGACTTTTGAAGAAGATCGTTTTGTAAATCGAGAAAGCTATCAATGCTTGGTTGGTAAACTCATCTATTTGTCTCTCACTAGGCTAGATATTGCTTTCAATGTAAGTATTGGTAGCTAGTTCATGTATGCTCCTACAAAGAGACACCAAGATGCTGTAAATTAGATTCTAAGGTATCTAAAAGGATTCCTAGTGAAGGGACTATTGTTCAAGAAGTGCAGTGAAAGGGACATTGTTGGTTTTGTTGATGCAGATTGAGCTAGAGCCATTGAAGATAGCAAGTCTACTACAGGTATTGTACCAAAGTCTAGGGAAACTTAGTGACGTGGAGAAGCGAAAAACAATTTGTTGTAGCACGTAGTAGTGCAGAAGTTGAATATAGAGCTATAGCACAAGGAATCTGTGAACTCATTTGGCTATAGAGGTTGATGGAAGATCTCAAGATACCCCAAAGTGGTCTAATGAGGTTGTTCAACGATAGTAAGTCTACCATCAGTATCGTCCAAAATCCAATCCAACATGATTGTATGAAGCGTGTAAGAATTGATAGGAATTTTATAAAAAATGAAGTTGATAATGGAACAATTTTTCTATCCTGCATTTCTACCAAGATGCAAGAAGTTAATATTCTCACGAAGGCCTTATGTAGACCAAGCTTTGATTCTTTTGTTAGCAAGCTAGGAATGATAGATATCTATTCACCAGCTTGAGGGGGAGTGTTAGAAAGTCAAAATAAAGTTGGATCAACTTAGCAAAATTAGTTGATTCTCTAAATCAATTAGGGCTTGATTTTGTGGATCAACTTGCCAAAATTAGTTGATTCTCAGAATTAATTTTTGTCATCTATATTTGTTAGTTATTTTCTAGATTTCTTGTTCCTTATTTAGCAGATTTTCTTTTGTAATTCTTTCCTATAAATTGTTGTAATTGTTGATTCAAGATGAATGAGAGAGAGAGAGAATTATTTTTTCAATTTTTTCTTCTCTCCTTCCTGTTCAGATATTTAACAACTTTCAAAGAAATGCCAATTCTATCGACAAAAATAATGAACTTGGATCACTCAAAATTTGCTTTGAATCATCTGGAATTGTTGAGTTGGATCTGAACAGGAAGGGGAGAAGAGAAGATCCATTAGGCATGGAGGAAAGTACAGATACCATTAGGCATGAACCTATGTAGTGGATCTAAAATCTGTTGTTCAGTTTCTATTTTAACTAGGTTGGAGGGTTCATTGAAACATTGAAGTTTTGCTAGTTGATCATCCTATTCCTTCATCCTTCATGGTGAAATATTAGGCTTTGTCTGGATGGAAAGAGATGGCCTTGTGTTTCACGACCTTTTTGGTAGAGATAATTAGAACAGTTGTTGATACATAACTTGACACAAGGGTATTTTCCCTTTTTTCGCTAGTGTCAATGCATGCTTTCCAAGTTCCCTTGAAAGTGGTTCTTGATCTCTTCCTTCTCTGCATCCTTTGCCTGCTTGTGTTGAGTTTCCTATTGCTGTTTGTGGTGATGTTCCTCCTAATCTCCGGAGGCAGTCTCCTCCCTTCTACATCCATTGTCTTTCATTTCTTGGCGTCTTTTCCTCTTCATCTCTTCCCTCTACTTCTGCTGCATATCTTGTTAGTGCTACCGCTTCTCCTATGCCTTTTTAGCCTCATCCATAAGCTCTCGCTTAATCCTCTTCCATAGGGTCTATACTTCCACCGTCTTGTGCTATTGAGCCTTCCACTTCAGGTCCACCTTAGTGTCCTCTGTGGCTTTAAGGATATGAGCTTTAGCATACTCTTTAGCCTCACACCTTACCTAAGTCTCAAACTCTTGTGTGCAGGCTTCAGCCTGGGCTTTGACATCAACTTGAACTTACTCCCTGATTTTCTTCATCATCTCTTGCTGAAGGGAATCCTAGCTTGTCTTAGATTGCCTAACCTACACCACAGCACCCCTAAATTCCCCTCATAGGGCAGGGCCCCATCCTGTGAATTCTCATCATTGAACATGACACCATCTTATTCATGGTTGAAGGTTCTCACATGGAACTCCAACTCCAATTGCACCTGGGGACATACACTAGCAGGCTTCACCTCCTAAGGACCTTCTTGCTAAATGATCAAGAAGGCAGATGAAGGCTTGTTGCTTTGCCGAGGGAAGAATATTGCAAATCTCTGACCATCTTCTCTAGAAAGGGCATTTTTCTGAGCAATTTTGGACTTGAAGTTTTGTTCTTTTTTGGATTCTTCCTAGAGGGCTAGGATGAGGACCAAATGGTTCCCTGTGTATATTTGCTGAAGGTGGGTGAGGAAAAACATTGGAATGTTAACATGTCACCCTTGCTTTAGACTCTTCATAAATGTGAAATGAATATCTTCGAGCTTTGATTGGATGCTGGTACTCCTCTAGTAGTTGCAGAATTACATGATATCTACATCCCTTTCAAACTTTAGAAGTGGAACAAAGATGTTTCCCTTTCACACTTTAGAAGTGGAACAAAGATGTTCCAGCCAATAGCACAAACCAGCCTCCACAGCTTTGAATCATATCTTTGAAATGGCCAAGTTAAGTTTACATTGTCAGCATAATACCAATGGCAGAAGTCACTTCCCTTCACAGAGTCAGGGACTTGACAACAAGAAGGTGGGGGAGGGATTGGGGTAGGCCTAAAGACATGGTGGTTGTGTGCATTTCAAATGGTGATAATTGGCTGCAGGTTGTCACCAGTAAGCATACAGTTATCCACCACAACAATACAGTCCCAGACTTGTGGGGTAAAAGGATGGCTATAAATTAGGTGTTCTGTAGTCTCAAACCATGTTCTTGTTGTAAGGAACGCAAGGCATTGAATTTGCATCTCCCTCTGTCAATTTTCTAAGTAGATAGTTTAGATTGACACTGCTGAAATGGTAAATGTTGCTCTTCCTTGTCTTGAACTAAAGGTTACCATGTGGTTTAATTGTTTAATGAGTATATTGCCTGTTAACTAACGAGCTAGACAATGAAGTTTTTACCTTCTCTTTATAAAAATGGTAGCTAAACATTCCTTTTTCTGTTAACTATAATGCATCATCATTTTGTAATTGTGGATTTCCTTTATATATGCTCAAGCATTTCCTCTATGTCTTGATATGTATGTGAAAATGCCTTATAGCTGAAAATAATAGTTGGGGATACCTATTCACCTGTTTTTTTATTCAAATGATTTCGTCAGTGTGGAAGACATGTTCTCTGATTTCACATTTAGCTTTATTAACCAATACGATGCATTTGATTGTCTGTGGTGTTTTAAGGATATATCAGGTTCAGACCTCATTTAGAACTTTCTTAATATAGTACATTGCTTCATTTTGTGATGATGTGTTTCTCATTCTTTGTTTTATTGCCTTGTATGTGGTATAGGGCATACATGTGCTCCATAGTTGCTTTGATTAGCTTACATGAAAATTAATTTCTTGTAAGACTTTACTCGCTGAGCATGAGTTCATTATGTATGTGTTTTTGCTAATGCTTTTATAAATTATCAAACTTAGGAATCTATTACAAAGAAATCTGGTGGATTTAGAAGTTGATTTAAGGTCCTACATTTTCCTGTTCACAGGAGTTAAATATGGCTTACCAAGCTTTTGGACAATTGTATAGCAAGTTTTTTGGTCTACCACACATGTGCGCTATTGTTAAGCTTCTTGGCTCAAGGTCGTTACCTTGGCTCATCCGTGCTGTTCTTGACTTGATTAGTAACAAGGTAAAAATCAAGTTCATGGTTACATAAGATGATAATCCGAAACCATCTGTTGGCTTATTTTATAGTATGATGATGTATTTGCAGATTTCATCCCTTGAACCCATTGTAACAGACTTGCAAGGATCATTACCAAAATCAATAGGGCTTCCCTCTTTCGATGGAGGACTTTCAGGTGATTTCAGTGGCATTCCACTTCTGAACTTGATATGTTGTTCTTTTGAAAGCTGGAATATGACACTTTGATTGCTTTATTAGTCTTCTAAATTAATTAATGGAAGGGTTCAAGGTCACAAGGACCCTAGACATAAATCAATAAATTTCTATTAAATTTCATTTTGTGTATTGAAAATAATTGAATTGCTGGATTATGTTTTCTTTCTCATGCATTCTTCTTTATACTTATAAAGATTGGATTAGGATTGGCATTGTGATCTAGATTTGTTCAGGATTGTGATCCAGTTCATAATCACAATGTCAGATTAAAAGTGCAATTCTAGACGATTCCCCGAATCTTGGAATCATCAGTTTCTTCATCATCATCATCCTAGCCTTGTCCCAACAAAATGGGGTCAGCTATATGAGTTCTTTTTCACCATTTGCCTCTATGAAGAGCTACTATATCTTTGTCTTTTTGCAGTTTCTTCAAATCATCTTTGATTGTTTTTCCCATGTCTTCTTTCATCTTCCTTTTTGTGGCATTTCTAGAACAGTGATGTAGCATATTGAGAGTGCCAATGTTCCAGGTTGATATTCGAAATTTTTGCTGTTGGACTTCTTTACCTAGACCCATCCTGGATGTCAGAAATACCAATTTAAAAATTAATATAAAGCTTTAGAAAAATAAAATATTTAAAAACATCAATTAAAACTTAACACTTTTTAATATTAAACATTTCTTTAAACATTAAAATACTATCTAAATAATAAAATGGAGACTCAATACAACTATAAAAGTAGAAAGAATGAGCATAGAATATTTTGGATATGCATCATCAGCAATTTCAAGGTTTTTGACACTTTCAGTGTACATTTTTCTATAAGGAGTGAGGCATTTGTAGCACAATGCATTCTTGGACAGATTAGTTGTGTATTCTTGGGGAACTCAATGGTGCATTCTTCAGTAGCTTTGCAATGCATTCTTCAACTTGTTTTGAATCGCTTACGCAGCTGGCAGCTGATTTTAGACACTCTTCAGCTAGTTTGTTTTACATTTGAAACTGGTTGATGTTTATGTTTGATGCAATGTTGTTGTAGTAATATGTGAAAAAATTTCTATTTTGAAGTTGAATATAGATTTTTAAGTTTCTTCTTTCTTAACTACATATACTTTTGAAATGGTTAAAAATTTGATATTTTTCAATATTTTCTAATATCTTGATTCCACTCAATTCTGAATCATGATCTGTGATCTAGAATCTTAGGAATGTAAAAACGATTTAAGATCTGATCCCATCTTCATAAGCATGTTCCTTTTTAATAGTGTGCCTTCAAAATTTTAAAAGAAAGCTAAAGAGTCTTGGCTATTGCTTGCTACAATCTGTTGGTTTTAGGTTATGATTGATCTTATGATAAAATAAGATCAATATAGCATGAACTGTGATTTGAAATATTTAATAATTCTTTTTATAATATGACAGTAGTCAATGTATCAGAGGATTGAGCTGAATAGCAATATAGCATGTAGAAATAAATTTTATTTTCTGGATGATTAATGTTCCCTTGCATAAGCTTTTGAAAGCAATCTAAGTGATAATACTTGAAATAAAAATTCTCAATGTACCAATCTCTTTCTAACGTTGAAAATAAAAATTTTCATCTTGTAACGTTCCAAAAAATGAAATCACATTTTCTTTCCATCCTTTTACTGTTTTTTTTTCCTTAAAGAAAAGGTTGGACAAATTATATTACAAGAAAACAGAGATTACATGGTAACCAGAATAAGGAGTGAGGAATCCCCTGTTGCAAAAAGAAACAGAACTAAGGGGAGGTAAACCCCTGGCTACAATCGGTTCAGACACAAACAAGGGAGAAAAACCCCTAGACAACATTGCTAAAAGCACAACCAAGGATTGGAGCCTATGGCCCACATTTCCTTCATAACCCACAACCAGAAATCCACAAAATCTAATAGCAACACCCTTACAAAAAGGATAAAAATGATAGGTCATATTGGGAATGACAAGTTCTTGCTAGTGCAATAAGGCATTTCTTTTTTCTTTTCTTTTCTTTTTTCTTTTTTGAGAAGAATTTGGGTAGTGTTATTAACACATCCGCAAAGTCACATGTACAACAAAATTGGGGGAGAGACACCCCCACTACCCTCTCAAACCCACTTTCTGTGGGCTTCCCATAGTTTTGTACGAGCCCAGAGGATGAAGCCAAACACCAAGAAACCTACAAAAACCCAAGAAAGGAACCCAAATAGTGGGGAAGCACCCCCTATGTCCTAAGACAGAACACCGATAGACAGGTGACCCAAATAGACACAACCAAAGAACCCGCAACCATAGACCAAACACAACACCAAAAACTAGAAGAGCTAGGAGCCCCCAATAGTGGGCTGTACAATTATTGTGTCAACCTAGTGCATGGGCATATAGCCCATTCTTGAGAGTGAATTGCATCTAAGATGGCCCAATGCCTCTTGGTAGCCACAAACGCTGTAGCTTGTTGGAATTCCTTGTATTTTTCCTTCCTTCAGTTGTGCTTGATGTCATTTTCAGACCTGTCTGGATGAGGTTTGGCCAAGGTCTTCCTGATATGCCTACGAATAGAAGACTAGGACCTATTGCAATTTACTTGTATGATGACATAGGGACCCTTGTCTTCCTGAAACTAGCAATGCTCATTGGCCTTGTGAGCTTTGTCTTGCCACCATTGTATCTACTCTTCCTCTAGTTTTTCCTTCTTTTGTTTTGATTCTGCAGCCTCATGCTCCCTACATTCTTGCTCCTCACATTGCAGCCCTTGCTTGATTTTCCTATGTAGCTCTTCTTTGACGTCATTCTTGATAGTTACATCTTGTAAATCCTTGCATCATTGTTCCTCCTTGGCCAATTCTCTTCATTGCAACTTTGCTTGCTTTGTCAGACATTTGTATTATTGTTCCCACTCTTGCCATTTAGCCTCCCATAGGACCTGCTTCTTTGCCCTCGCCCTCGCAGCAACTTCTTCAATGGCCTTGGCCAAGTCAGTATGAAATTTTTCTTGGAGCATCTATCGAAAATGTTCTGCATGGGCCAAAGAAGAGTCAAGAGAGGGATGTTCATTAGCCACCCTTGTCCCCTTCCTAGCCCTAGAAGACATCATCCTTGTAGTCTCCTATATTAGGGGGCTATAGGAGGGACATCCATAGTTATCCATTGATGGCCATAGATTGTTGAGTAGGACATTAGTTGGGCTGGTCATGGCGCCAATGGTTGCACTATGTTCCAAAGTGCCAAGATCAGGCCCAAGTGTTGACCCCTCCACTAATGACACAACGAAGCGAGGAAGAATTTTGGGAGGTTAACACTGCAACCCAGCCACAAGCATTTTAGGAACACGAAGTGCATACCCTATAAATTCTAGACATTGCTCAACTAGACGAAAGAGCGGCCAATTAGTTTGGTAGCATCTTGCCACAGTGGCGGTAGGGTAGACTTGGGCACCTACCGGCTTCCTGATTGGGAATAGACCCCAAGAAGAAACCCTCTGCATCTTGGAGCCTTGTTTCCATGGGGAGAATCACTTCACCTTCCATTAGGATATCAAGGTACTGAGAGATAGCCTCTTCAATGAGGGTGATCCATACACCTTGAAAAGTGGTAGAGGCATCCCTCCAATGTTAAAAGGACCCATCAGCAAGATCAGGTCCCCTTCCAACAGCTGCAGGAGGTCAGTCCAACCAATGTGTGAAATCAAACCCTAGAGAACCTGATTCTGATGGTAACCCACACATGCAGTCTCATAGGTAGGTGTAATACCCATTGTGCACATAGCCTCATGCCACAATCACAAAGCAAATGCCACAACTTGCACAAGAGGGGGAAGTAGCTCAGAGCAGAAAATAAGGGCATTATGTGCCCTCCATAGGCACCAAAGAATCACCATAGCCTTGTAGTCCCCATCAAGCATGATTGGCGTGTGCAGTGCAGTAGCCCATCAAACGGCCTTTGCAAACTTGCATTGATAAAGGAAGTGTTATGTCATTCGGGTGCAGACACATAAAGGGGACATATGTCAATGATATTCAAGCCCCGCTTTCGAATTAAAGAGTGCAGCGGCATAGTAGCATGGACCACGAGCCAAAGGAACACTTTTATTTTTTTTGGAGCTTCCTTGCCCAAATCCCTTTCCATCTTTTAACAGCCAAGTATTTATTTTTGATAATGTCTCACAGTTGTGCCCCTAGCATTTCTGCTTGGGACATCATGAGTGAATGTCTAGACAAAGCTTGCTAGATGTGCTAGTTGTGGGTTCCCGTGGTCCATTGCTGATATTTGCCTATCATGATGTGAATCGACTATGCCAAGTTGTTATTAGATTGCATTAGCCAGTTTGTAAGGAGTTGGTACCCCATGGTGATGGTGTCTTGGAACTTTAGGACCCCAAGGCCCCCAGCCACCTCGCAATTGGCCACAGTGTCCTAGCAAACAAGGTGCATGTGTTTGCCCCCCTTTTCCCCCAACCAAATGAAGTTCCTTACTAATTGATCTACTCTTTGTATGATGTCCTTCGAAGGGAAGGCAACAAAGGCAATAAATCTAGATATGGCAAAGAGGATGGAAGTTGCAAGAACAAGTCTCCCCTTTCTAGTTAGATAGTGCATTGTGTAGTGCCCAATGCGTTGTTGGAGATTTTGGATTACTTTGGACTAGGATTTCTTCTTATGCCAGGCATATGTGGGGATCCCCAAGTAGGAGTCTATCATCATTCCCAAGAGGATACGTAGCACTTGGCAAGCCATTCCCTTCACACACCAATTAGTATTAAGTAGGTGAAGTTTGGATTTTCCTTTGTTGATTTCAAAGCCAACCTCTTTAGCCATCTTATAAAGAGCTCTGTTCATTGCATGGGCTTGGTGAACCACAACATGAATGAACAAGATTGTATCATCCACATAGTGTTTTGACAGACATTCCACCCTAACAATCTACAACTATGATGAAGTGATGGGTGGACAAGGGATCCCCTTGTCTTAATCCATGGCTAGGGGAGGAGAACCCCCAAAGCTTTTCATCGATATCAATGGAATATGCACCTAACTCTTGGAGATGGATGCACAAATTAACAAATTTCAGATGAAGCCCCTTTCTAACCATTATTTCCCTGAGAGCATTCTAGCTGACAATATCATAGGCTTTCATAATGTCCAATTTAAGGCACATACCTAGATATTTAGCCTCCTACATGGAATGTAGAATCTCTTATAAGAGGAGGACCTAGTCCTGGATATATCATCCTTTAATAAATATAGTCTGCTGCACACACACCAAAGTTGGCATCAACGGAGACATTCTCCTAACCAACATTTTCGTAAATAGGTGGAGCAGCATGTTACAAACCCCAATGGGTCTAAACTGGGAAGGCTCAATAGGATTCACCACCTTGGGGACAAGCACAATTCTGGAGTAGTTGATCTCACATTTTTTTTGAGGAAATAGTCAGGAATGTATTATTGAAAAATATAGTACAAGAGATTACAAGTATCGGGACATCAACGATGGCCCATGTGTGGTGGGGTAACACCCCAAAATCAACATGC
>MNCI01000751.1:3554-43640 GCA_015680685.1 Gnetum montanum | reverse complement strand
GGGGGGGGCTAGGCAAGGGGGGCGGGGGTTTGGGGGGCGGCTGGTCTGGCGAGGGGTGCAGATGGCCTTTACGGCCCATCGTGACCTAGCCCCCATCCTCAAACATCTGTTTTGGCTTGGTCTGGTGGCCGCACTGGCCGTGTCCTTTGGAATTGGCAGTCCTCCTGGTGCCCAAGTTGCCCACAGCAAGTGCATTTGGCTCCCTTGCCCTTGCGGGCCTTCACTTTGAGTTCAAGGCCTAGTTCAACCTCTAGGTTCTCAAACTCGACCCAGAGGTGTTCTTCCCTGCCAGGGAGCTCCAGAACAATTTCCCGAATGAGGGCCATACGCAAAAACGAGTGAAGCCCATCCTTGCCATGGATTGGGTCATGCTATCAAAGGTAATGAATTCGCCAAAGAAACCTGCCACCTTTTCCAGGAATTCCAGGTTCCACAATTCCCATGGGATCCCAGAAATCCGCATCTACACCGGGGCCCGAGTGAACAGGTTTGTCTCTCGGTGTGCCCTCGGGCACCACGGAGTTAGAGCAAGCCCCTGAGCCCCATAAAACCATGGTCCCCCCAACATCACCGAGTCCCTAGCCTACAGGGATGGAAAGATGAACAAAAGCAGGGTCTCGGACAGACTCCAGACCTCCACTTGGCCAACTTTCCAGTGCTCTTGCACCCACTTGTGGATTAACTCCATCCACAGGCAAACACCCTTGGAAACGAAGCAGCAAATGAGGCTCCATTGCATGGTGTAGATCCCTTTTGTTGGGGGCTTGCTAACCCGGAGGTGCAGGGTGTGGTTGGCCCGATAGTGTGCCTCAATACCCCCATCTGGTGCTCGCACCCCTTCCCCCCCATGGGCTTGTGTGGCCTAGACCGATTGCTCCCCATCGCCTCTATCCTCCCGTGTGTTTGTCAGGCTCTCCTCTCTTGTGCCCGTCGACTACTGCTGCGCTCCAGCGCTTGCCCGTTGTGTCTGTTGCTGCTGCGCTCTAGCACCCGTCTGTCGTTCCTCCTACTGCTGCAGTTTCAAATGCAAGTGTCCTCTGGATTTTGGCATTGATTTTATTCTAGATAATCGTAGTTGATCTCACAATGCACTTGCTTCATTGGAGCATTTGGTTGAATGCATCCAAAACATTTTTTCCTAGTATGTTAATGTACTTCTTAAAGAATTTGATAAGCTATCCATCAGGTCCAGGAGGCCTAGCTATTTTCAGTAAGGCTATGGTCCACTCTAGGTCAACCTAGGTAAAAGGTGCAAGGAACTTTTTGTTTTCCACCATCAACCAGATTTGGCCAGATAAGGGCAGGGTTTCGCTACAATGCCAAATGTCCACCCAATACGCATGCATCACTTGAGCAATATCATTAGTCCCTGTAATGGTGTTGCTCTTGTGAACTAGGTGGTGAATTCTTCTGGAATCATTAAAGAATCAGGTATTCCTATCCCCCTCCTTTAGGCATTGGATTCTCAAATGCTATCTTTAGTATTGTTCCTCTTCGGTTGAATCCTCCTAGAGCTCCTATAGCATAGCTTGTTATGCTTCCTCCAGGGAGTCCCCCAACTCTTGTTTGTCTTAGATCTCAGAAAGTTTTTCTGTCAACATCATCTTGATGGCCTGGAAGGAATATTTCTCAGCCATCTTCTTGAAGCGAATCTCCTGCTGAAGCCTATGAAGCCCATGCTTTAGGAAGTCTTGAGGGTTGATCTAGGATAGATAGTCAACCCAAATGGCTGCCACCAAAGGTCATAACAAAGGTTTGGATAACCAAGTTGCTTAAAACAAAAAGGAGTAGACCCTTGACATGACAGTCCCTACCTGAAACACCAATGACCTATGATCAAAGGCCTAACATTCCTACCCAAAAGCCTAAACCTCAAAGTTCATCAATATGTTTGTACTGACCCAAACCTTGTCCATTTTGTACATAATTCGGTCCTTCCCTTGTCATCTGTTTCACCATGTGAAACATCATCCCTTGAGCTCCACATCGACCAGGTCATGGGAGTGGAGAAAGTGTAGGAAGTGTTGACCTCTAGGTGGGTTGTCAATGTCGCCACCAGTTTTCTCCCACACATGGAGACATGGATTGAAGTCCCCAACGAGAATCCACTTTTGACGATTCGGGACTAGCAACACAATTTGTCTAAGCTCCTGCAACCAAGCTTCCTAGTCCTATGGCCCATAAAAGTTTATAAGCCACAACTCGAAAGATGCTAGGAAGATGGTTGTGGTCCAAGTGGAAGAGTCCACTAGATCAAACAACACTCTAGAAAGAGTGGCCAGGCCACCTACCTAGCCCCGACAGGTGATAAGATGAGACTACCATCCAAACCACTACAGCTAGTGAGATTCTCTATGCTATAGTTTGGTTTTTTGCAAAATAAAAAAAAATCATGTTATAGTCTTCCCTATGCACAATATCTTTTAGGGTATTTCATTTATAGGGCATACCTTGGCCCCTACAATTCCATAACAGAATTTTCATGGTCTACACATAGACCATGTTTTGTACATCCCTTTCAGGGTTGTCTATGATCCCAAGTCAATCTCTAATTGTCGTTTTGCTTTGAGCCATTAGCCTTGGCAACTGCATGACCCATCTTGTTTTGGTCACCATTGGGTATCCAGCTTCCAACCCTGTAGCGTCCCTTGAAATCTTTGCTATTTTTGGCATCACAGATCCTCGCACTACCACACCCAGTCTCCTAGTAGGGGAAGCTCCCCCCTTTTCTCCTTAGGAGTGTGGTCTTTAGGTTTAGGGGTTTTCCCTACCATCGTAGTGGGTGAACTCAAGACCACAACAATCTTGGGCACCTCAATAGGCGTAGGTGGCTCCTTCGAGGGCCCAAGCAAGGCCCTCTTGTGCCTCCCCACAATTGTCCACCCATCATCCATCTTATGCTTGTGTGCGGCAACTTTAGACCTAACCCCACATTCCTTAGTCGTGTGGTTGGCATTTCTTGTCTACGCACCATATCCACAATTTCTTGATCCTCTAAAGAGAGGAACCCATATCTTGTTGGAAGTTCTTGTATTTCTCATCATGTTGATCCTAAACTTGCTCTCCTAGGTGACACACCTTAGTAGGATGGAGTGTGTGTGAGGTTTTCTCTAATCATAAGCATAAACAAGTCATGCATGCAATCTAGTAATTGTGGCTAAACCCCTCACTCGACCTCTGCAGTCCACAAAGTAGGAGAATCATCTTAGCCAAGTTAACACCTGTCTCTATGTATGTTGAAGTTTTGTTTCCTACAGGCATAGAATGTCATAATCCTCTCTCTTAATAAAATCCTTGAGGGTATTTTGTTTTTACGAGGCACCTTGTCTCTTGCAATTCCATGATAGAAGCTTCATGATCTATTGCTAGATATTTTTTTTTGTAGACTTCCTTGGGGTCTGTTGAACTCTCAAGTCTAAATCCTACATTGTTTTCTTGAACCTAGTATCCTAGAGGGTCAATTTGCCCACATTCTTGGTCTTAGGACAAACTTTGAATTTAGTTTTTTGCTCCTTCAAAATCTGCCACTTCATGGATGAAAAGGTTGGGATGGATGACCTCCTCAAGGGGGTCACCATATACCAAGTACAGGAAGATCCTCTAATGGAACCTATTTGGCAGGAGGCATTTCATTCTCATCTTGGGTTGTCTAAGCAATGGCAAGAATCTTCTTAGAGCCCTTGACCTCTTGCAAAGGCATCACCTTTAGTCCTAGAGTCAAACTCGAAAAGGGAGGGCAACATTTAGTCAGGTCTTGAAGCAATGTGAGCTTGTAGTATGTGGCATCTTCTCTAGCCTTTTTCCTTGATCCATGTGTGGGGACCTTTTGCCTTGATCTATGTGTGAAGGCTTCTTGGACCGTAAATTCCAAGGACCTTTGCTTCTGTTGTGGGGCTACACTCTTGAGGTGGTACTTGCAGTCCTTTGCCTAGTGGTTATTCTTCCTATAGAGCTAGCATCTTGCTAGAACTTCTGCATCTGTGGCCCCATCTTCTATAGCATTCCTAATGCTTATGGCCCTTTCTTCTATAGGAACATTCTCATATTCAACTCTCAAGGTTTCCATCCCATACGACATCTCCATTTGGATCTCCTGCAACATTCCATCCATTTTCAAAGAGTGCCAGACATAGAAGTGTGCATACCCATTTACTCTGCCGTGAACTTTTCAAAAGTGATGAACTTGCTAAAAAACCTTGCAAGTGTCTTGAGGAAGTCCGGTGTCTAGAACTCCCACAAGAGCCTGAAAACCCTAACCCAAATTGGAACCCTAGTGAATAGGTTGGGATTGTTTTATGTACCAGGGTGCCAGTGAGTCAATGCTAGGCCCCTTGCCCCAAAAAACCATGGTTTCCCTTGGAGGGTTTTATTCTGGTCTACAACAAATTGGAATGTTTCCAGGAAAGGTTCACACCTCCACCTCTCTAACATTCCATGAAGCGGCCACCCATTGTCAAACTTGTTCGACCCTCAGGTGCATCCCAAAGAAAACAAATTTCCCCACTAGGCTATGTTGCAATAGTGACACACCTTTCAGAAGCAATGCTGGATTCATTTGCAGATGTAGATGTCACATCTTTTATTGTTTTTTTTTTTTTTTGAGAAAGTGTTGGGGATTCTATTACTGAAAATTGCAAAAATATGTTACAAGAGATTACAACAGGGGGGTCACCAGCGGTGGCCGCACCGAGGGGGAAGGATCCCCCGATCGCTCACAACATCTCACCCAGGCCGCACGGCTGAGGGCAGAGAGCCACGAGAAGAAATCAAAAAGCACCAATCAACAAAAAGGGGGGCGGGGGGGCGCCCCCCCAAGAAANCCCCCCCAAGAAAATTCCACCCACCCCTTAGGGGTTCGTAGGAAGCTGCCTGCAAGCACAGTCGGGGCACACTAGCTCGTGTAGAATATCGAGAGTATTCCGGTGTTCCTCCGTATCCATGAAGCTGGCCGCCTGCTGGATACCTTGCATGGCCACCTGTCGTCTATTTCTGTCCTCATGGGAGGTGCCGGTGTCGGGGTGGCAGTGCGCCGAGGTTCGGCGAATGTATCTACGAAGTTCGCCCCATGAACTCTCGCAGCTGATTCCTAACGTAAGATATAGGCATCGTCCCCCACGTAACCACTGTCTGGCGTTATGCTCGTGGGCACGGTCCAGCTGTCGCTGCCTCTGCTCTTCCTCCTCCAGAAGCCGGGGCCGCTCCTCTTGCTCCGCCTATTGTCTCTGTCTCTGGGTTTCTTCCTCCTGCGCGAGCTCCTCCCGCACCTGGGCTCTGATTTCATCGGTGAGCTGAGCCCTGGCAGCGTCGGCCAGAATATCCTGCTGTCTGGCCCGTTCTTGCTCCCTTGCCTGGAACTGGGCTTCTAACTCGCTGCGGGCCTGGGCGAGGGCTTCTGTCCACTTCGCCTCCCACTCCTTCCTTTCCGCCTCTCTGGCTTCCTCCGCCACCCTCTTCCGTTGTTCCTCGTTCCAAGCGGAGGTTTCAGGGGGGGCCACATCTTTTATTGTTAAAATACTTCAAAATAATAATTGTTTCCTTTTATTTTGATATTTTTTTTAGAAAAAATACTACTAACTGCCGTGCACTATCAAGATTACTCTCTCTTTTCAGAAGGCTGGTGATATCATTCCTACCGAAATTCAAGTATTACATGTGCCAGCTAAGCATTTCAGTTTTTTTAATATGTAATATTCTATCAATTCATGTATTGGCTGCTGTTAGATGTTGTAAAGATGCATTATCAAATGCTGATTTGCTTCAAGATGTTTCTCTATTAAACAATATTTGCAGGCATGGACACCAAGATCTTTAATGTTAAATGATGATTTAAAGAAAAAAAAACAGGCAACACACTATCTTGCCTTCATTACCCATTAGAGTTCAGATAATTACTTTCTTTCCAAATTTGAAAGTTCACAGTTGCTAGTAACATGCATCAAATTTATTAGTGCAATGTATATAAAAGCTATATTATCTCATTTCATTATATCTTTGTTCTATTTCAATTCCTTACCTTCACGATGTTTATCATTTGGTTATGTCCTCAATGAATAGCATGATCCAAATATGGATAACCATATTTAGACTCTGCATTTGGCCCTTCTTTATCTACCTATGATAACTATTTGGAATCAAAGAGGTTATAATATTTTTCAGTTAATTTCAAAACATTTTTTGTAGGCTGTCTGAAAATCTTAAAGGAACAACTAATGTGGGTCACTTCTTATGAGAAAAGGGAAGAAGCCCTTCAGTGTTTGAAGGAGCTGGGATCTCTAGTTGCTTGGATGAGTCTTCTTGATACAGTTTTAGTAAGTATTGCTTTTCACTATTATAATATGTTTACTTTTTACTTATTTATGCAGAATTATTTACAACATATTTTCTTTACATATTTAGAAATAAATATACTAACAATATTTTCATGTTTACCAAGTCCAAATGAGTGAATTTTGCCAAATTGTTAGACTGAGAGTTCACAGGCAGAGGTTCTAGAGGTTTTGGCCTTTTACCATCTGATGACATTTCTTATTGAAGTATTGTGTTTCACTCAATGGGATGCATTGATTGGATACGACTGGTTTTGTTATCAAACATTTTTGTTTTAAAAATCTAAGTCTTAGTATTTGATGTCTCTTTTGCCATCCGATGTTATTTTCTTATTGTTTGGACAATAAAGGATACAATCTTTTTGTTTCTTTTTTTTTTTTTGAACCTGCAAAAAAGAATATTTTGGTAGTTATAAACTTTTGGAGTCCAACCAGGTATTTCATGGAACTAAAGAGCATGATAAAGGATTTATTGAAATTGAAAGTGTTGCCTTTTTATATCAACCCATTTCTTGCCTCGGTTCACAGCATATTTATTTGGAACAAGTTGAACATAGATTTCATTACTGTGGTTTCTGTAGCACTACAAGGAATCCTTAGATCCCAGAAACCAGCCAAGGACTATGATAAAGGGTCCATTGTACATTCAACTAATTTTTAAAACATTAAAAAAAGATAAGGTTGAAAAGATTATCTATGATGGTATCAGTCCTTTCCTGACGTTGAAATCATTGCATGTTCTTAATCTTTCTAGTTCAATGGCTTGGCAGTTGAATGACATTCTATGGTTGTGTTCTCTTTCCCACCATCTGCTTCTGAAATGTGTTGGATTCATTCACATTATTAATAATATTACAAAATACCTGGACGTGTTTATGTTTTCATATTGTATTAGTAGATAGCAATGCTAACATTATTACCCACTAGATTTTTTTGGAAGTTTCTAGAAGAATGGAGAATATGTTCAGGTTCAATGAACCTTGGGTTAGCTTGTAAAAAACATGTATAAATTTTGATGAAGGATAATGGAATTGCTTGGTTGAGCATTTTCACTGGTTTGGTAGGGGCTTGGGACATATTCTCAGTTCCTCACCTTTTCATTATGACTTTGGATGTATGATTGGTTTTGTTTCTGTTGCACTAATCTATTGCTCTAATATTGTTTCTGATTGCATAATTTATTATTGTTGATGAGCCCTAACATGTTTCTCTTACTATTTCAAGTGCTAGATCATGCATACATCTTTCTAATACTGGTGGATTGCATCGAGTGGGTTCATAGAGGGTATTCAAAACTGGAATTTATAAAAGAATATTTCTTAAAATACATTAGCTTTTCATTCATGTATCTTTGTTTCCTGTTAGAAGGACAAAACATTAGATGTAATGCATCTTTTCACTTGTGCCAACGACTTATCCTCTTAAATAGTGTCCTCAAGGAAGATTCTTTTCTTTCTGCTGTTCTAATAATGCCTTGTAATGAACTATTTTAGAGAGAATATGAAACCACCCAGTTTGTTCAGCTTGCACCATGGTTGGGTGTAGCGCCTTGTAATGATGGTCAAATACAGCATATGATATCTGAAGATGGAAACAGTCCCCTTGTAAATCTATTCAGGAATGCTACCAATGCTGTTCTCTCTCATCCAGGCTGTTTAAGCCCAACTTCGTTTCTTATGTTGGCCAAACAGGCAGAGGCAACAGGTACAATTCATTGTACTGCTTTGTAATATTTTGCAAAATATAATTTGGTATGGTCTTAATTTCTTTTTTAATACATAGACATTGGAATTTGCATTTTTATAAAGCACAAATAAAAATATAACAAATGCATTTGTGTATGTTATCACGTCATGACATGGGTGTATGTTGGATAGGTCATAATCAATCTATGAGTTAGATGGTTCTTGTAGCATCGTTGTTCTGTATTTGCTTTTTGCATTCCGCTTTTGTTTTCTAAGTTATTTCAATAATCTTTGCAGATTCCTTGTATGCAAAAACTATGCAGACAGGAAGTGTTTTAGACTATACCTTTGCTTTTATAAGTGCATCTTTGGATGTTCTTCGGGAGAAATGGGATCCAGTTCCAAAAACAGGATTTCTTGATATTACAATGTCAAAGGAATTCTATCGAATATACAGTGGCTTACAATTTGTAAGTATTAGTGAATTAGTGAATTTTTAGTAGAGACTTATCTTTTAATTTTTATTTCTATATTACAGTAACTCCCACTTTTGTGATATAATTCACCCTGTTTATTTGTATCCTTCCTAGCAGCTTGATTATCTAATAGTCTAATAAATTGAGTGAAACACACTTGGTGAGGTTGCATGTTGGTGTGTTGGGTTCAAATAATTAAAATACATGGGATAAATTCTTAATGTAAAATCTAGAATGGGAGTTTTCCAGAGAACGATTGCTGGAGCATATATCTAATCGCTTATGTGGGTATTACCAACATCCTTTGTTTTTTTAATTCAAGATTATAACTTGTTTTTACTGAAAAATGTGTTCTAAAATTATTGACTTTTTTTCTTAGCTGTTAGGTATAACTGTTTTATGGTTCTTGGTTGATCTTTAAGATCCCAAGATTACTCCAGATGTACATCAAATCTTATTTTGTTAGTAAAATCTATTTTTACATGTGAAAAAAAGCATAGCTGTTGAGATTATTTTCAGCCTTGATGTGTCTAACAAGGATATCTTGCCTCTTTAAAGCCTACCAAATAATCACATGTTTTTCTTAAAAAGGAAACAAAAAATTTGTCTTATTTATCATGGACCATATCTGTATGCAGGTGTTTTGTGGAGATGGTTTAACTGATTCGGTTAGCAATCAACAACGCTTTGGTGATTCAGTATGCTGGGGAGGGTGTACCATATTGTATATACTTGATCAGCAATTACATTTTGAATTATTTGATTTTGTATATCACCTTCTCAATATTGCAGAAACTGAGAATGTATTGTTCCCTTTATCTGGTGAAAGATCAAGACCAGTGCAGCATGGTCAGGTGAGCTGATGCACAAATGATTCTAGGGAAGAGAGTTTTGAATTATTTTCATTTTTTTTAGTATCCATTTAACAAATCTTTGAGTTATTATTGATCATAGATTGTTTATAATTCCACAATTTATGAATAGGTCTTTCATGATTTTAAGAAATGGAAGTGTCTAGTAGTTGCACCATGGATCTCTATGTTTCTAAACAAGCGCCTTACAGGGCAACATCCAAACAAAATATTTTATCATCTATCAGTGAATCAACATTTGGAATCCTGCATGTCATGAGGATAATAAAAGCTTAAATATTTTGCTATTGCAAGGCAGATATTCAAATACTTCAAATGGACTTATCAATAGAAGTTTGGTTTTGTCAAAAATTGTAGTTGTGTGACGAGCATGATGTTTTATAAGTTAAAAGAGAAATGTTTGATTACTGTTGCTCCAAGTTTGGTACCAATGGTGAACAAAGCATCATTTTAAGATTCAAATAACTAGAGCTATGCTCTCAATGTATGTAGAACCTAGATTAATCAACCTTCAGCGTAGGCGATAATAATGTTCTCCTTTAGATCTCCATGCATGCAGCTTATACATCAGGTTAAGATAGCTTCTATTTCAAGTGCTAATGCAACCATGATATGAACGGCTTGCCACTTAGTTACCATAATCTTTGCCTTGTCCCAACGAAATGGGGTTGGCTAATTGATTTGCCACTTAGTAATTGCTTCAAAAACTTTGGTGTCAATGCCTTGCTTTTGAGTGAAACCTTTTGCAGCAAATCTTGCCTTGCCATTTGTTTCCTTGTCAAGTGGTAAGTCCATTGGCTGTCGTGTCATTTGTTTCCTCCCAAGCGATAAGCTCATTAGTTCCCATGTGCCATTGTTTTATTTATTTTTTGAGTAGCGGTTGGGATTTTATTAACAGAGGAAAAGTACAAGTGCACCCAAAAAACAAACAAACAAACAAGAATGATCACTGAGCTCATCAAAAGGAGTGTCATTTGTTTTTTGTTAATTGAGTGAATGACAAGTTAACCACACCAATAAGTTTTGTAGAACATATTAGCTATACCCGAGTTACAATGAGTTGACAAAAACAAAGTTGTAACCTACCTTAGCACTTCTCAGCTCAGCCTTGACTTCAGTCTTGTCTGAATTTTACAGCTGATGTAAACACAAAGCCACCGAGCTCGTGGCTCCCAAGTAGCTCAGCAGTCATTGTAGATAGGTGGCCCTTAATTTGTAGTCTCTTGGTATCACCATGAAGTTAACTTTCAGCTCATCTGCTGAGTTTTCTGGGGGTTCAGTTTCTATTGCAAAACTCATGTTGAATTAGCTGAAGTGTTTGTTGAGTTGCGTCTACAGCTCCCTACATCCATAACCACTTTTTCGGAGTTTTTTCTCTTATGAAAGAAGGGCTCATCAGCTCCACTCTTCACATCAGTGACTATTGTTTTTTTTTTCTTATGTCTTCTGCTATGTAACTGCTATTGATCTCGGGCTTTAACTTGGAGTCGAAAATCACATCTTTTCTAAGTCAAGTCACGTCAGTTTGCAAAATTTGTCTACCAATAGAAAAATGTATTTTGCTGATTATTCCCTTTTTAATTACAAAATTGGTTGTTCATAATATTATATTAACATTTTACTTTTTCTAATGTGTATAATATCTGCAATTCCAGGATTTGGAAAACTTTTTAGAAAATGCAAAAAGAGTCAGAAGACTAAACAGCCATGTTTTTTCCATGCTAAAAGCCCGTTTTCCGGTTGAAGACAAGAGGGCATTTGTGATTAGACAAAGTGGTGCCCCAGTTCAAAAAATGAAGTATGTGAATACTATATCTGCTTTTGAGACCTTGCCGCAAAAAGGTAACTGTTATCAATTTTTCTGATGGTAGTGCCAATATTACTGAATTCCTATTGATGGTTTTATGTGCTTTATATGACAGCTAATGCTCTGGAGTACAGTCAACTTCCAACAAAACTATCAGCCTGATGAAGCACGTTGAGACAGATGTTTTAAATGTACTGTGTTTCATATTGTTGTAGGAAACAAAGAACTCTTCAATTATAATATTTTTGTCTATTCAGGATATTCAAGTGAATTTTCACATACTATATATATTCTGAAACAAGAACAAAAAACTTGTATGTCTGAGCACCGTGACTTTGAAAGGCAACGTGTTCCTACTGTGGGCCTACTTATCATTTCCTTCTGGTTATGGTAACCTCAATGATTTGACAGAATTGATTGTGTAGTTTGAAATATTTTATATCTATTTGCTCAAAAGTGGTTTTCAGAAGTTTTAGGTTTGATACACTTTATCATTATCAAGCTATTTGTAACCGTACTTTATTCAAAACTTTATGCTTCTATGTTGAATTATTAAATTGAATATGTGATAAATAGTGTACTTCCACTTACTTTTGACTTTGGAATCTATTGAACATATGGCTGTCGCTTCATTACTTGATGATCATATGACTGATACCTCGTGTCCCAAACACTGCTTACGCCTCCAAATGTCACATTGTCTATAATCTCTTCTCCACCATATTAGTTTTCTCAAGCAAAAAAATTCCCTTTGGTAAAACATTGCAACAGTTAAATAAAATTAATGATCCAAGAGATTCCCAGGACGTACCCACCGACATCATAACCAAATAAGTGGGTTTGGTACTATTTTCCGTAAAGTCTTATTTGAATGTTGAGATATAACAAATACATTTGTAACCTGAATAGTAATCATATTGCCATATGAAAAACATTTTGTTAAATCTAAGTGAGTTAACAAGTATCAAATCGATAAGATGGAGTTTGGTTTTAAGGTATGTTTTTTGTACTGGTTACAGGTGTATACCTTTGCAACTCTTGGTGGTCCAACTGTGTTTGTAACCTTTGAAATTATGAGAATCAGAAAATTCTATTTAGTCAATCTGTTTGATTATCATCATGTGCGTTAGTTGAGTTTGTTTTGAACCTATGAGCACTTGAGCATCTGAGGGTGTCATGATAGTTAAATTCAACATAAATTAGCATTGGAATTGTGATTGTGATTTGGATTCTAAGCGATTCCATATTACAATGATAGAAAATTTGAACTTCTTGTTACATTTGATTGATAGAAATACATGTGCTTTTCAAAAAAAATTATAATTTTGTGATGTTTTTATATGTTTTTATGATTTTAATAAATTCAAGTTCTGATTCTAAGCTATCCATAATGCAAAATCTCTGAAGTAAAGAAACAATCTAGGATTTGATCATCCTTTCAAAAGTATGGTTTTCCTACTACTTTGCACACAATGGACAATGTGGAGGATGTCTTACTATTAATTTTTCTAAGAAAAGCACTTGTTATTTGTCAACCTTCAAATGTCAATTGTTATATATAGTTTTATGTCATGTTGATTATTTTCATTATGTGTGTAACCTAAAGGAATTCTTGCACTTCAAACATTGCATATTCTATTCTCATATTTCAAATTGTATTTTGTGTACCATGTATTAGTAAAACATGCTACTTGGTTATAAGTTTCAAAACTATGAATATGAAATTTATGAACATCAAGTTTTATAAAGGTTATTATTATTATTATATTTTATTTTTTGGGGGTTGAACGTTGTGAAGAGTGATGAAACTCTTCAAGCTTGCTATAATTTAGGTTGGGAAGGTTGCATTCATATAATATGGTTCATTCATCTTTCATAGCCCAAATTCTATGATGGAAAGAGCATAAAGCAATGTAATGTGAGTTTTAATTATCATGAAGCTTAAATATGTTGCAATCTGTAGCTATCTATAGCATACAATTTGAAATATGTTGCAATCTGTAGCTATCTATAGCATACAATTTGACTTACAAACTGTTGTGGCAACAACCAATCATCCGTTTGTATAAGGAGCACATTATATACAAAAGAAATCATGCCATTAAGGATTAGGTCAGAAAAGGTATTATTGCTTCCAAGTTTATCAACACTAATGGAAAAATGGTTAACATGTTAGTCTCATGAGCATTTTAACATCCCCTGATGATGGAAATGTTGGAATCAAGGCTTGATTTAATGCCATTTCTAAAGTATCTAGTTATATGCCTTTATTTCATGTTTAAAAGTTGTGCTTAAACTCATGGACCAAGAGGCATTGGGATCTTTTATTTTCAAAAGTTTTTTGTTCAAAAAAGCTTAGTTGAAGTGTACCATTTTCTAAAATTAATTACCCATGTGCACAACGAATATTTCATCCTCAAAGTTTATAAATTGGATTCAACTCAAATGAATAAAAGTTAAATAAATTTTTAGTTGTGTCCACTTTTATGTGTTTAAGCAATAGAAGAAGTAGGTCTCATTTCTTCTTCATCTCAAGTTCCCATGTTTCTTTATCATCAATCTCTTTTTCCAACATAAGTTTTTCATGAATTTCTTTCATTTTAAGCAAGAATTTCAATCTTTCCAATCATGTACATAACATAAATATATTTGATACAACTCTAAGATGAGTTAATAATATGAGTTCCTCAATGTCTTAATGAATTTAAGTTAAAATTCTTAATGAATCAAGGTAAATGTAGTTAATTTCTTTTGAAATTTTCATAAATCTTTGGCGGTCTATTTTAATTTTACATCTCACTGATTAATTTAGAAATTTTAAGCTCACTCCTCTCAAAATCCATGGAAATTTGAGCAAATCTAAAGGTTTTCTCATTGTTACTTTCCTTCCTTTCCTTCCTTTAGAATAAATCTCAAATCTCTTTGCATATTTGTGTTCACCTTCATAATTAAACATGTTTTTGAGTCACTTTTATGTTGGACATTCTTTCTTAAAATAATTAAACATGTATTTGTAATATTTATGATCCAATTTCAATGGCTTTCCTTTTGTTTCTTTCTTTGTTTGTTTTAATAAGCATCATTTTTTATGTACTTTTCATTTTTCTATATAGTTAACCCATTCACAAGTTTTATCTCTTTCCAAAAACCTCTAGCTCCACTACCATGCATAAAATTACTAAGGATCAAGTTATTACATTATCATTTTTTCCATGATGCTTTCATACGATTAATCACATTATATTATATAAACAATGAGGTGTATGCTTAGTGGTACGAGTTTTGGGTTGGTAACCAAGTCACAAGTTTGATTCTACTAGGTAGCACTAAGTTATAAACTAATATAAAATCTTGGGGTGTACCTACATTTCACTTATTTTGGGGTGTACCTAAGGGTTCTTTATTAATACATCTCTTCATCTTTTGTCTTAGTTTTGCTTTACTCTTCTTATTGCTTATGCATATTGGTGTATTGATATTCACTTGTTCTTTCCATGGATATTTATTCTTAAGCAGAATTCTTTATTAACCACTTGAACCAATGTATTCATTATTTATCCTTTATTTGTTTTTTGATTATTAATAAAATTAATTTTTATTACTTTATTTTTTCCATTGAATCACATAAGAGCCTTTTAAGATTGGTCCCACCAATGAATAATATTTTCTAATAATGCATATTCTAGAGATTATATACCTAGTTCTTAATCTAAGTATATAAAGTATGTAACTTAGGTATTATTAGGAAGGCTTTAGTTTATCCAAATAAACTAGCGCGCAAGTATATCACATAAGAGCCTTTTAAGATTGGCACAATCAATGAATTAAAAAAAGGATCATCACCTAAAGCCTTAATGCTCATCTTACCAAGCAAGGTCCTAAGAGGATTGATGGATGAGCAAAAGCATAACCTCATATAGTGGCTACACTTAGGCTAGAATCCATATCTTTCACTGTAAGAAACAAGCACATTGCCATCACCCCAAATGACAACCTCTACTTTCAATGAATAGTGTTTTATAGTGATACATACATATACCACATTCTTAAAGATGATGCTTTTCATATACAAGTTCAAGAAAGCATCTAGTGAAGATTGAAGAATTAATTCATTTTTCATAGTATTGATTCTTTTTTGTTTGGTGGGCTCAAGTTGGTAAAGTTATCACATTCTTTTACAATTTGTTTCTTATTTCTAGTTATTGCATTCATTTATCTTTGAGGAGAGTATTCTTTTTTTCTTTACTACCTGTGAGAGTTCTTTTAAAAAATCACAAGGCCTAATCCTTTTCCTACCATAGAAGAGAGGCTTTTTAGGATTGAATACAAGGACAAAAAGCTCAAAAAGCATTACCAAAACCTTTGAGTTTTTGTAAATTCTCTCTTTTAAAATGATGTTTAGAGGTACTTTAAATTTTTTTAATTATTATTTATTTTTAGGGTCCAGCACCCTCCTCTAATAATACATATTCTAGAGATTATATTACCAATTATTATTAAAAAAGGAATGATAACCCATTGTTATGGATTTCCTTCTTTTTTTTTCTAGTTGCCTTTGATAATAGGCACAAGCATTAATATTAGCATGTAGAGTTAATCTAGAGGGTTTTTAAAGAAGTTTTTGCAGTAGAAGTTTTTGGTGAGAAATGAGCTGAAAATGGGAAATAATAATGTCTCTTAGACCATAGAGATTGAAGAATCCTGAACCTTTCAAGTCTATGAAAAATTTTGAAGCTTTCAATTTTGTTTTACCTCATGATTTATATGAACCATCGTGAAAAGATATTACTTCATGACACATATTTCTACATACTATTGTATTTATTCATCTTAATAAGGATTTTACACCAGTGATTTAGGCTATTCTTTAATTTTATGGAATTAATGTTTTTCATACTTGCTATTTTCCTGGATCTTTTTTTCTTGTCGAACTCGAAAACTTTGAAATGGTTGAGAAATTAGATCTTAAAATTTATATATGTCAACATAATACTTTTATTGCTTGAGAACAAAAGTTTGGTTTTGCTCCACATTCTTTTGATTATTTTAAAAATTTTTAATTAAATTAGAAAATTCTTCCTCTTATTTTTTAAAGTGTTAAAAGTGGAATTGTTGGGAACATAAGCACAATCCAAAGATAGAGTTAAAAACATTACTAGATGGTGTGCAAAATATGAACATTACTAAATGGTGTGCAACACATATTTTGTAAAGATTGATTTATTTGAAGTTTGTCGTCACTGACGTGTCAGATGGCACCAAATGGAAGAAAAGCTACGCAAAAGCTCCATTGTCGTCTGCCGAAAATAGAAAAGCGATGATGATGCAAGCAACGTACGACGACGACGGCACCGAAAGCCTGCAGCTGCAGCTGGTCTCGTCTGGGCCAAAACAAGGATCCGCTGAGGACGAGCTGCTCCATCAGCAGGAGCAGCTCTGCATGAGCGTCCATGTTGTCAAAAAACGGCAACCGCTGGGTCAGCCCCATGTGCAGGACCCAGATTGATTGATTGAGCAAACAATCATCTTGTTTTGTTGAAGGGAAGGGCATGCCCAGATTGAGCACCGTCACGTTGTGCTCGCGCATCCGGGCACCGAAAGTGCCGACGCCGACGATGAAATCCAGCCCCATTCTCATCTCCCGGGGCTTCCTCCGCAGAACGTCGGAGATCAGAAAGTCTGCGTGATTCCAGGAATTCCGAACCCACTTGAGAGACTCACCCACAGTCAAGTTGAGTTGAAGCGAAGCAGCCGGAGCACTTGAAAGAGGCCTTTCTGTAGGCGGGAGTGGAGTGCCGAGGCAGCTGAAGTTCTTGCAGCGGAGGTTCCGCTTGTCCGGGACAGCCTAAACAGCATCCGGGAGGGCTGCCGCTTGTTGGAAGAGCCGGGGCAAGGCAGCCGAGGAGCATCAGTTTCTGGGCGAGATGCCAGTCGTCCTTGCAGAAGCCGCCCACGTCGTAGCTCCTGCAACTCCTTGCGGAAGGGAAGCTTTGCTTTGTTTTCGGGCGTGATCAGTACCGCCGGGTGAAGCAGATGGAGCTATTTTTCCATTGCGCCGACCACGGAGTCTCCCGTTTGGAGAAGCGTGGTACGTCGTCGTCATCGTCGGTGGCCAGGAAATCGCCCAAAGTGTAGAAACGGGCCAGGCTTTACAAAAGTTCAATAAATTTCTCTTCCATGTAAACACATGAGCATATAAGCTATGCTAGACCCATAAGCTGTATGGGCTCCATCAAAGTAAAGATAAGCATCATGTTGATCGAGGATGCTATAGATATTTTATTCTTGGACAAAATTGATAAATGGCGGATCTAAAAATGAGATAATAACAAGAAATAATTAAGAGTAAGAATAAGAATTTGATGATGGAAAATTAGCTATGAGTTGACCTTTCATGGATTACTAAGAAAGATAAGAGAGATCAAACTATATTAGAAGAGTTTTCTAATGAGTCATGTAATTATTATCATAAGGCTTATTAGCTATGGATTTAAGAATATTGTCTCAAAAAATGTTATAGACTTTTGATCCTAAAAGGTAGTGTCTACATTCCAAAGAGCAAAGACAAGATTAAGACATGACTTTTATGTATTGGTATAATGAGTCTTACAATTAGATAAAGGATGAAATATGTAATAGATAAGAAGATACACTCCAATCTTCGTGTCTTTGAGAAAGCATTCTTATGAGTGCTTAGTTTTACAGAGACAAAAATTAAAGATTGGTTGAATTAAGGTGAATGAAGAACATAAAGATTAGTTATACTTTGTTTGATGGAATCAAAAGTCTCTTGGAATTTCAAACTCTAGATTAGTTAGAGTTACCAATTATCTATATAATACTAAAAGGTGTTGAAATCTAAAGCAATTTGACTATAGATATATCTTAAGACATAGAGCTAACATAATATATTAGAAAAATTATATAGAAATATAAAAATAAGATAATAACTAAATTATCTCTCATTTACAATCAATTAAGAGTATACATAGTTATATTTAAAAATACATAAATATCTAATGAATTTAAATATTAAAATTAAAATTAAACTTTTATTACATTTGTAGATCTCTAGATCTGTTACATAGTAGAAATGTAGATGTTACAAGTTTTAAAATCATAAGTAAGAAAAGTACCAGATATTCTTTGTAACATTAAAATTAATTAACCAAACTTGTAACTATAATATTCCACCTATTTTTAATGTGCTTAAATATAGTATATCATAGGAAATTTTGGTGTTCATCTTCAATGCTATTTTTACTACATAGTTGATGATGAGTGACGAGTACCCCTATGCTCAACCATACGAATACAAGCGTGTACGCGCGATCTTGTCGAACTCCATGGATGGACTAGTTGTGGCACCTAGACAGTTATACGTTGATTGTAGTTTGGTGTCTTTCCACTTGAACTAGTATTTGCTTTGTCATGTATGGTTTAGTCTAGAGTGAGGTGTATGATGTGATCCCTACTACTATGCTACTAATAAGGACAATAAGAGATAACTTAATTAAGCTAATGGACGATAAGAAATAAGATCTAAGCTAGTCTAAGTGCGATGAGCATCTATCCCTAATCATCTATATGCATCTTGGACTTCATGTACTACTTCTGGGATTACTAAGTGCACATCACTCGAAGCACTACTCGATACACTACTGGGTTACCATGTAGTTACACTTAAATGTTCATAATTAAGGCATACTCATTCTGCATTAACAACAGAAATAGTAAATGACGATAAAAAAATATTAATTAAGAAAATAGTAATAAATAATCAACAATTAAAAAAATTAAAAGCTAAGTGAATGTTGCAATGATGAAGTAATCTCGATCTTTATTGCCGATCGTGTACATGTCCAAGTACAACACACTCAAACAAAGGTTTCGTACAGTTACAAGCATTGCACTATGGGCATGCACTTGGAGAGAACACTAAAACTGACTATAAGAATTGAAAACTAAAAACTAAATCAAGACTCCTTGACTCCCTCTTCATTGTGCGCCTGAGTGCTATATTTATAGGCTAACACAGGAATCACAATATCGTGTATACGATATCGTATCTAGGCTGCGATATCGCATACCCAATATCGCTTACCCGATATTGAGGCCTGGCAAACCACAATTCATCATATCCCCATGACTAAAGAAAAACTTGTCCTTGAGTTAAACAAAATGAGGAACAAGTTATTAAAAATAGTGGATAGGTATGGGATTATTAAATGATCATGGATTGTTTCATGTTGCAATGTGGGACTAGACAAAACAAAATCTGGACACCAACACAAAATACAAAACTTGTGGAACTCATGTGGTTCCTGAAGGTGGTGGCTTCTCCATGGGCACCTTTCCTTTGTCCTGTGCTCTAGGCTTCTGAAATGGATACCTTTGAAGAAGTGCCTAAATTTTTTCCTCCTTTGTCTGAGGATCATGAGCTATCCATGCTAATGTTCCAATGTTTAATGGAGTTGGCACTTTCCATGGGAACGACAACTATGGGAACATTTGATTGGCCTTGACATACCATGCAACAAATAGTCGTCATTCCTCTTCATAGGCTCTAGTTTTGCCTTTGAGTTCTTGGTAATCTATAAGCCATCAAACCAAATCTACTACTACATCTTTTTAACCCTGGTTGCTAGCCTTTACCATCACTAATTCAGAGTTTGCTACTTCTAATTTTTATAATGTCTTTTTATGTTCTACAAACTTTGTCTCATATTTAGCATAGGTGGTAGCTACTTGCTTCTCGAGCTCAGTTCTTGGATGCCTTGCTATTAACATGGCTAAGTTGGCACACCACAAATTTGCCAACTCCATGTACTCTATTACGTACTAAATCTGTAGGTCCTGACTTTTCAATTCTGTTTGGTGGACAAAGGCATAAGTATCTAGTATGGCTTACCAGTTAGTGTGTTGATCACTAAAAGAATTAATGTGGGCCTTAGCCAATCAGATCTCCTTTTCGATGATTTCCTTGTACATTCCCACCTAGTCATAAAAGTGTTCTTTTAACTTCTCATGCTTTTTGGCCTCATTTTTCCATGCACTTATTTCTATGGCCATTTTTTGTCAGATTGCGTCGACCTCCTTTATGGAGAGGGTTCTATTCTCCTTGGCCAAGCAATTCATGTCTTGGTTGACCTGAACTAATTATTCTCGCATTTGTTGGAAACTTTCTTTGAGAATGTTCTTCTGTTTCTCAACTATTGTCAACTAAATATTTTCAGCAGCAAGTAATTTATTTTTCTCTTGTAAGGCCTTGAGAGCTTTAGCATGTGCATATGTCTGGGCTTGTGCCTTTGAAGCATTCCAATCAGCCTATTCCTTTTCCCTTGACACCTTTTATTTTCTTCCAATAAGTTATTTAATTGCTAGGTTCTGAAAATGTCTAATTGGTCGGCTATGATAAATTGGGAAGGATCCTGTCATTCAACTTGTAGGGTGACGAGCTTTTCTTGCAATCTTTACAACTCTCCTTCCACATGCTTGGCCCTAACTTCAGCCATGACCAATTTTCCTTTGGAAGAAATGAAATTTTATTGTGCTACAGTGACATCTTAAGGATGTCAAACAAGGATGTCATAACTTGTCTTGTTTACAGTAAGTAATCCAAAGCATCCTCATGTTCCGTAGGGGTCAAAGCTTGAGCATCATGTGCTTCTGTGAAATCTATCAATGGCACAAAAAGAACATTAAATGATTCTTTGATGTGATCTACAACCATCTCTGCTATGCCTGCCACATCCTAGTGCTACATAACCACCACCATGGCTCCTTCACCAGTTTCCAATCTGACCTGGAAAGATGTGGCATTCCTAGAGATCTGCTGAGACCACTGGGACTCTCCTTTGAAATCAATTAAATATGTCCACTTGTAGGATTGGCCAAAATAGTGGGTTTTACAACATCATCAATGATCCTATATAAGTTTTCGACATCACAGCTTTCCCAGCTGACCATTTCAGTGATTATTCAGAGATGATTGATAGATGGCTAATAGTCTTGTTGTAATGGTGATGATTGTTGGACTTGTTGGCTTGTGGGCTACATGCTGGGCCCTACTACTTGTGGTTGGTTGGGTCCTATCATTTGAGGCACAGTGGGTCCAACCATTTGCTCTTCCTCTTATTCTAACCGCTCGGCAACGTCTTTTCTAGGCACTGGTAGTTTGAGCAGTTTAGCATATGAAGCATTTTGGGCTTTTCTAGGAACATCATTTGTGTAGCCCAAGATCCTAGCACGTTTGCACAACTTCTTGATAAGACAATGGAAAGGCAAAGCAAGCTTCCTTATCTTTCTTTCTTCAAATCGCCTTAATATCTCTGTCAGATATAAATGGGGTAGATTTGCATTAAATTTTTCCATCAAAATCACATTGCCCCATGTCGCATAAGTAGATAATCTATTTAAACCTTTGGTGGGGAATAGCTAATAAGTGTTGATCTTAAAGTAGATCCTCTCTTCTAGGGTCAATTCTTCGTAAAATTTTTTCTCCTTGTTGTAGGCCCACTTCAACCATAATTTCCTTGCATCTACATTTGAGCGACTGGAAAAATGTGCAACTTTTGGTCCCTCATTTGGAAGATTTAAGACCTGTGTAATGGCCTTTGTAGAGAAATCAATGGAGACACCACCTACATTGGCAATGGTACATTCCTCCTTACCATGCTAGAATTGATATGTTTTACCAAAATACCAATCATCACTCTCTAAGAGGATGGGCCATAGTGGAGATACCTTCAGTTGAGTCTTCACTGGTTTAGGGGCAAACTCAGTGAAAGGCCAAAAATTGAGCTCCACTATCACAGCTGCAAAGGTGGGCTTCTCCTGAATGGATTGGAGACATTTAGGGGATAGTGTAAGATGGTGCCCTAATTTTAGGGCTCTAACTTTGCCACCTTCTACATGGCTAGATTGCACTATCATAGGGATTTCTTGATGAATGCTGAATGAGTGAGCCTCCTGCTCTACATGTTCTACTCAAGATTCTTGGCCTCTGCCTCCTCTTGGATGTTTAGTTACACCTTGAGAAGGTCCTCCCTATTATCCTCTTTTAGGGACCATCTGTAATCACACAAAGATTAATTATTAATAAGGTTATTTAAAGAAATTTAGTTATCTCATACCTTACTCATTGCCTTTAATAAATGTTTAATTCTTGGCTTAGTGTGATTCTAGAATTAGAAATTTTTCAAGGAAATTGCCCTAAAAGTTTAATGTCAAACCTAATCTATTTAAGTGACTCATATAATAATTTAGATGACTTGGGTGAAGGAAAAAAATTATTTTGGCAAGGATTTTTAATAGTACTTACCCCTATGGTATCCTTCGGGTGATAGCAAATTTTGAGAAAATTATGCACAAGTTCTACAATACCTCTCCCCCACGACTAAGTTAAACACTCTAGGTTTAAGTAGGTTCAATCGGAAAAGAAATCAAAGCATCGAAGAGAAAAATATTGAAGATTGAATTTAGACTTGCAAATCACTAAAAATTGTGGAAGAAAATTTGAACAACTCCCCCACATCAACTGTTGAAAATGACATCTATAGTGTGCAGGGGCTCCATATATATAGTTTTTATAGATGCAATATTGCATACGTGATAGCGCATACCTGATATTGCGTCAGCCTCGATATCGAGTACCCGATATCGTGTCCCAACCAAGATAGGGTACTTAGTAGAATTGATGATTTTTTGAGTTTTATGGCCAAAATTGAAGGATTTGAGGCAGATTCAAAAAGTCTGGGGTAATGGCAAGTGGGAATTAAGGAACCAAAAGTGTAATGAAGTGGAGTCATACAATGAAGTTCTTTGAAAAGGATGAGGAAAAAGGACATGTAATGGTTCTAAGGAATGTTTGATTAAAATGATGACAAAGGAAAGAATGGATTTGACAATGGAAAACTTGGAGGATATAAAATGATGTGGTGGTGTGGAACAAGTACAAATTACAAAAGTCACACAAGTGGGTCCTCCCTAAAGTAGGTTCCAACCTATCATGCCCTTGCATAACCACACCTTAAAATATCTGTAGGTACTAGAAGCGTTAAATGCAACTTGCACCTATGCAAAAAAACACACACATATTAAGTACCACTACTATGAGGTATGAATTCTATGCCACACAAGACATAAGTTAGAAGTACTTGGACCATGAGATGAGACGAATTATAGAAGGGATTGCAGAGATTGGGAGGTGAGGTAACTTACCCTAGGCATAATGAATCCTAAGTGTTAAGCATGATTAAAGTACCAGTAGCCTTTCGCTCCAAGATCAAAACCAAGTCCATACCTCTGATTAGTGACATCACATTATTTCATCTCAATGATAGACAACCACAAGAGCATCATGATAGCAAGGTGTACGATCGCTTAGTGTTTTGTGCAAGGGAGAAGTGATTCAAATTTGTCTATGGCACATTTTTCTTGAGCTTTTCTTTTCTACTTGTCTTCTTTCTTACCTTCTTCTTCTTTTCTTTTTCTTCTACTAGCCACTTTTGCACTTTGTATTTTCCAAAAGTGGTCTAGAGAAGCCACCAACCTTTAGGCATGGGTGCATGTCTTTCTAGTGGGACCCCATAGAACAACATTGTGTTCCTTTCTTGAGTGCCTTTTTTACCACTCTTACTTCCATTGTTCATTAGATCTACAAGGATCTTAGTACAACCAAGCTACATGATAGCACATACAAATGTTGCTAAAGAGAATCTACAAGTCCCCTTGATGTCACACCCTTGCCATTCCCTCTTAGTTTGTCACTCTTTGCTCTCGACATAATGAGTACAAAGTTACTGTAAGTTTTGATGATAATCAAGAATATCATCATACCTAGAGTAAGAACTTCTTATTAATAGAATGGGTGGGTGGATGTTGTGGGCTTACTGTCCAAATAATTAGTCACTTGTGACTTGATAGCATAGAACAACACCTCAACTGATTGGTTACATGAGTATTTTATTCATAGATGAGATTACCCATAGAAAGATAAAAAAAAAATTGAAAAATGAGAAATTAGAAAACAAAAAATTGTAAAACCAAAGAAAAGAAAAAAAAAATTACTAATTCTACTAGTTAGAATGGGGGGTATCTCCCATGACTAAACCTTTGATCATGGCAAGAATTAATAAATGAAAAGTTAGGATCCATGCATGTTGGATATGTCTACTCATATCCAAACCACTGGGTATCTTTTGGTGTAGTGGTAGGGACATATCCAAATTGGGGTTCACACACTTGATTAAAGTAGGCATAGTGAGGGTAGATTATAAGATGTGGTCATGTGATAAGAAGCTGACCCACTATGGCACCCATGACCATAAGATGGTATGCAAGGAACAATATGTCTCTTCACATTGTTATATTCATTGGGCCACATGGCTGTTGGAGTATTAATTGGTGGCCTAGATAAAGTAAAAAGAGGTGTTGAGTTTAAAGATGAAGGTGCATCATGGTGTTGGGCTTGTGCTAATTTGGAGGATGTAGTGGCTTTAGAACCGTACTATATGTTTCTACGGCCATACCTAAAGAAAGGATGCTTTCAGCATTGTGGAAGACTCCCACTACTATTGATAGTAGTAGCACAGTAATGTTCGTTGGTTAGTGCTATGGTGCAAAACCTTTAGATACAACTAGTGGTGATGTAGAATGAGGTGAAGGATGAGAATATTGAGAGTAAGGAACATGAGGTGCTGATCTTGTAGGAGAGGACATGGGTTGATGATACTCAAGAGAGTGATAATGACAAGGTGAAGTATAGGATGTTGATCTAGTTAGAGAAATAGGGTGTTGAACATAATAAGCACTTGGTTTTAGGTGATATGAAGGGTGTGGCCAGTTTGGCGATGGCCTCCCCCATGACTAGGGGTTTTGCCACTGCAATTGAACACAATACTTCTATATGAATTCTGGATGTAATATTCTTCCCCAATGCTCATGTAGGTGTGACAAGATTGGGCATTGGCCTTTTGGGTGATCGTATAGGAAAACATCACATTGATACCTATGATTTGCATTGAGCCCTTATTCTTATTTTCTTCAATCCTTCTTTTTGATTGTCGAATGGTGTTCTATCCTGTTTCTAGGTGTGGCATCCTCTATTTGTTTTGGTCATCAAAGTTATCTTGCATGGGTCTCCCTCTAATAATGTCTACATATTCTTCATGTTTTTCATATACCCACTCTATCATCTTGTTTATCTTTTCCTTGATTTTATCTAGTGATTTTAGTATTGGCAAAGATGGGGATGGTTTTACCTCCTCAAGGGTAGTTGATTTCTCCTCTTCATGATTATGGACCTTTGCTATTTCAAGAGTTTGGTCCTATTGAGATTTTTTAACATTCTCCCATTTGGCTATTTCTCCTTCTTCTTTTGTTACCTGCTTAATTAGCTCTTGGAATTGGTGGGTACATAGTTCATATAGTTGACTTGGTGCATACATCCCTAGGGTCTCCCTCATTTCATTACGGAGCCCATCCATGATGTGACATATTAGCCTTTTCTTAGAGAACCCATGGCCCAGGCATTTGTTTAACAAAGAGTAATATCTTTCTAAGGCCATGTACAAGGGTTCATGTTGCCCTTGTTGCCACTCTTGGATCTATCTCCTCAAGGTTGACACTCTTGCATAGGTTTGATATCTTTCATTAAAGAGGTTTACCATGGTAGGCCAATGATGAATTGAATTTGGTTTTAAAGACCTGTACCACACTTTTTCTTGGTCCACAAGTGTCATAGGGAAGAGCTTAAGCCTTTTCCACCCATTCTCAATGTTGTTCCATACACAAGCATCATAGAAAGCTTGTAAATGATGTTACGGATCTGAATCATAACCTCCTGAGAACTTAGGAAAGTTGTTTAAATCAAGCCTAGGTAGATGAATTTCCTTATGATGCCTGTGGAATATCTGAATGGCCTCTATTATATGCATTAGGCTCTTAGTGGCCAATAGGGGTTCATCATCACTAAATAGGTTGTGAGTTCATGAGTTGGGATAATGTTGTCTATGTTCATGTTGGCGTTCCTGATTTTACCCATGGGTTTGATTCTCATTTCTACGCTGACCCCTTAAGGAATAGTCATTCATGTCACAACCTGATGTTAAAAGAGTAGAGGATGAGAGAGAGCTAGAAGACTTGTCATGACTTTTGTAAGTCTCCTAATCATCCCTAATGTACTCTTGCTAACCATTGAGAAGGTCCTAGGCCTTATGGGCCCCCTCATTCTAGGGGATGTCCCATCTTCACTAGAGGTGTTTGAGTTGGATAACAAAAGTCCTTGAGTATTTTTGGGGCGTCTATGAACATATGAAACTCCTGCATAAGATTGAGTACTCCAAACTTCTTCTTCATCATAAATTTCATTGGTTCTCCAATGAATTATCTTGCTTGAAGTTACATTATCATTGTCTTGTGAAAGAGACATTGTTGTGAATTATGTGTGACTTAATTGAATTTAATTTCCTTGTTTGAAAGATATATAATTAATACCTTGTTACAGTGATCTTGTATGATATAACTAATCTAGATAACTAGCACCATCCCCGACAACGACGCCAATGATGAGCAGCGAGGTACCCCTACACTCAACCATACGAATACAAGCATGTACGCGTGATTCGGTTAAACTCCACAGATGGACTAGTTGTGGCACCTAGACAGTTATACATTGATTGCAGTTTACTATCTTCCCACTTGGACTAGTATTTGGTTTGTCACGTATGGTTTAGTCTAGAGTGAGGTGTATGATGTGATCCCTACTACTATGCTACTCCTAAGGACAATAAGAGATAACTTGATTAAGCTAATGGGCAATAGGAAATAAGATCTAAGCTAGTCTAAGTGTGAATAGCATCCATCCCTAATCATTCGTATGCATCTTGGACTTTGTATACTACTTCTGGGATTACCAAGCGCACATCACTCGAAGCATTACTCGATACGCTACTGGGTTGTCATGTAGTTACACTTAATGTTTGTGATTAAGGTGTACTCATTCTACATTAACAACAAAAATAGTAAATGATGATAAAAAAATATTAACTAAGAAAATAACAATAAATAATTAACAATTAAAATAATTAAAAGCTAAGTGAATGCTATAATGATGGAGTAATCTCAATTTTTATTGTCGATTGTGTGTGTGTCCAAGTATGTCACACTCAAACAAAAGTTCAATACAATTACAAGCATCACACTACAAGCATGCATTTGGAGAGAACACTAAAACTGACTATCAGAACTGAAAATTAAAAACTAACTCAAGACTTCTCCACTCCCTTTTTGTTGTGCACTTGAGTGCTATATTTATAGGCTAACACAGGAATCACAATATTGTGTATACGATATTGTATCCAAGTTGTGATATCGTGTACTCGATATCAGGGCCTAGCAAACTACAATTCATCAGTTGGCATATTCATTCTACCTGAGGAATTTTAATCCATATACCTATTTCAACTCTCAAATGATGAGATTTCATTTATGCTTTGTTAATTATGATAAATGATGAGAAATATGAGTAGATAAATATTTTATCATTGAATTAAGACCTCTCTTAATAGTATTCTAATAGAAATATTTTTTCTTTCTACATTTTCTCAAAATTTTTAAAATATTGCTTGTTTCACCAATTTGGAACTTACTTAGGATCAAAATAAAGAATGGATTTCTAACTATTTCATTTATTAAGCAATAGAACTCTTTCATAGGACCATCCTTTATATTGGATTTCCATTATCACTTTTTTGGAGTAATTATATACTGAAAATTCAAAATTATTCAAAGTGTAGGTGACATATTGATAAATAGTTGCAACTTCTAAAGCAATCAAGAACCACAATAGCATATTTTATCTATCAACTTACTCTGAATTCATCTAGCACAAACATCTTCTAAATTTCTTCTATTCATTTTAAATATTTATTTGCTAAAGAAAAACCTCAAACAACAAACTCATAAAGAATAGTTGGTTGAACAATGACACGATAGAGTTTTCTCAAATATCCTAAGCTAAAATTGAATCTCATACCACTTAGAACTAATACACTAATCCCATTTGTACTTGGAAACTATTCTAGGCTAAGATATTTGTAACAAGAAATTATGTCTACATGTTTATTTTTATAGTAAAATTGTATATCTCATTACATGTTTATATATCATTATTTTTATTTTCTAGACATTAACCTTTATTCATGAATGCTAACAAAAGTCATCAAAAGTATTAAACAATTATTATAATACTTCAATTGTATTTGAAATTAATACAAGATCATTAGCATATAGCAAGAGTTTGAGAAAACTACTTATCATTGTAATTGCAAATTAACTTGGTATTTCATGCATCCTTTCTTCATGTTCATCTATTCTTAAAGATTAATATTATATATTAGCATAATACATTGAAATTTTAGTTGGTATGATGTAAGTTACAATTTTAACCTATGATTTATAAGTAGTTAACAAGTTGATTGAACTATTTTTGTAAAATGAATTTTATCTATAATATATGTTCCTCTTTTCAAAGATGAAATTATTGAAATCAACATTAGAAAATGCTAGAACAAAAACTACTTGTGATGATACTTTAGAAGAATTATAGATAAATATAATGATATCTCAAGTATGACTTAAACTAGTAACCTATTACCTAACAAGATAATGAGATAACTACCTTTTAGCTACTTATCATTGGTAGAACCTATGTTGGAACTTTGAAATATTATAATATAGGTATACCTTCAGATATATAGTCTAATTATAACTTTATAACTTAGCATTACTATCCAACATGATGCTTTCTTGCAACTTAAGTAGAACATAATAATCCACAAAATACTTTGACAAAACTTAAGAAGAATATAATGGTGCCTCAAGAATAATTCAAACTCACAACTTATGAAAAATAATGGAACAAGATTATCAATTATATCATATCTTTAATGAGTTCTTTCTTTAAGAATATAAAGCCCAAACTATAGGTTCAATTTCAATGGAAACATTAATTAATGAACTACAAAAATTCTATAAAAGATATTCTAAAAATTATATGGTATGATAGATCTTGAGAAGATCTTCATAGATATAAGTAAAAAAAATATTTTTAAGTTTCAATGAGGTGTTAGCCTAGTGGTAAGACTTTTGATTTAAAAGATCCAAGTCATGGATTTGAATTTGGTAGGCAATGTTGAGTTATAAAGCTATAATAATTAGACTATGTATTTTGGGATGTACCTACATTACAATTATTTCAAGATTCTAGCATCCCTCCTATTTTTGAAGTTCCTATTAACACTTTCTTTAAATTATTTTAATTAGCTTAATTAATAGACTTGTTACATAGTATGTAATATTTGTGAGTTTTACTTGTGGGGATGTTAAACTTGAAGTAATTTAAGGGGAGGGGACAAGGGGTGGTGGTGGGATGTCATAACTCAAAAAAAAAATATTAATAATGAGCAAAGAAAATTTAGAGTACATCACAAGCTTGACATTGAATATACATCATTAAAAAATATATAAAAAGAAAAAATTTTTTGATTTTATGATTATCTACTCAAGTGTCCAACCTTAGAATTGATACTTTGCAAAAAATAAATGAAGAAAATTAATTATTAATAGGAAGAAATGTTCTAGTCATAACAAAACTTATATCACTTTTCAACTTTTATGCTTGAAATTAAAATAGTAAAAGGATTTGAGATAAAGAGTTGTGGCTTATTACCAATATAAGTTTCAAATCAAGAAAGTGGTACCGCTTTGATGGGACGTGATATCACATGGGCCATGATATCACGTCCTCACTACGATATCATGTACGCGATGTATCATACGCAATATCGCAGTCCATCGTCATTTCTATAAATAAGAAGCAGCTCTCCCTTGTTTCTCCATCTAGATCTAGACCCTTAGTGAAACTCTGGTAGTTTTACCTCTCTAGAGATAGAATAATTTTCATGTGCCCGCAGTAGGAGCTCCAAACTGAACGGATCTTTATTCAAGCAAATATTGTACCTGAGCACAAGTTTGTGTACAGAAATAAAGATGAACTTCTTGGATAAACCTTGCACTACATGGACTAAGCTAAATAGGACTTTACTTATTGTTATTTATTGTTTGTTGTTTAAATGCTTTATTAGTTAATTAAATCTCTCTCAACCCTTCTCTCCTAGTTAAGTGCATTCAGTACGACTGCTTCGATCATGTGCGTTACGCTTGGTAATCCTAGTAACGAATAGCATTTGATAATCCCAGAAGGTTGCATCGGCTCAGGGTGTGAACGACAAGTGGGAATGGATACTGATGCTAGGTTAATTAAGGCTTAGTTAGTTAGTTAAGGTTAGTTAATTAGTCTCTTCACCTTTTCCCTTCTAGAATAGGCGATAAAACAGAAAAGATATAAAAATCACATACCTCAGACTTACTGAACCATACAACCATGAAAAATACAAGTAAGTCTGGGAAGATAACAAATGATTAACCTTAAGTATTCCATAAGGCGTGTAGGCAGTTAGTCTATGGAGTTTGACCAGATCGCGCGTGTAATTCTTGTATTCGTATGGTTGAGTGTAGGGGTACCTCGCCACTCATCATTGACGCCGTTGTCGGGGACTAAGTTGTTTGTGCGCTAAGTAAAACATAGGAAATCATCCACATTGTTGGGAAGCTTAAACGCACCCTCAGGGCTAATTAAACAAAAAATTATATAACGGTTAATTAGCACACCGAATAAGACACAATGTCTTCTTCTCATAAGAGCACTTCACCACCTAGGGATCACACAAGAGACAGTCGGTGGTCTAACATGCATAACGAGAACTGCTAGTTCCTCAACAGTATCAGGTGGTGTATACTCATCACGATGAGTATATACCCAATTTTACTTTTATCCTCCATCGGGATGAACAACTGCGTTGATGAGACTTGCAAGGTAACATAGTGTTACCCCTAGATCGGGTAGTCCCTAACATGCTCCTTCGTGCTCTTGCATAGATAGGCATGATGAAATTATGCATTGAATACGTTGCAGAAGATTATGACATAAGGGATTATCCCACAGAGGTGCAACATCTAAGGGAATCATGACAGGAGAGTTATCACACATCGTTGAAGGACAAAGGACCCCGCAACGCTTTGCCTATCATAAGAGAAATTAGGGGTGGTGAACCTATCTCAATAGGTTCCCCATGAAATGATGTTCCTCCTCCTAATGATAGTGAGGAGGTGGGGTATTAGAACCTATGCTCCATGATACACAACCCTGGTTATGATTCCCACGAACACCAAGTGTTCATTGAGGGAACACAAGCACAAGATAAAGGTAGGCATTTGGATCATCATCACAATCGGGGCTGTAGCCACCGAAGAGAAGGTAAGAAACATCATCATGATGATGGTTTCCCTTCTTCTTCCCCTTTATCACATCATTCACCTTCTCCTTCAACATCTGGATGCAGTCACAAAGAGCACAACGGTGAGGATAAGGGTAAGCAAAATGAGAGACCTTGACGAGAGAGTCGAGATCAAGGACGAGGGCATTCGAGAGAATCAAGGCATGAAAGAAGGGAAAGTAGGGAACCATGTAGGCATCATAGATTTCATGAGAGAGATGATCATAAGAACCCCTACTATCAACCTAGAGTATGTTAGACATTACGGATGCTGTGAGAATACCTACAAGGCACCAAAAAGACAGTTGGATTAAGAGACTAGACATAAATAATATCCCATGATTTGAGGGAGGATATAATGATGATTTGCAAAATCACTTATAGGAATTCCATGATGCTTGTGCCTTGCAAAATATTGAAAAAGAGGGGCAGAAGTTAAAGTTGTTTCCTAGGACACTCATAAAAGAAGCAGAGAGTTGGTACCGGTCCTTAGAGCTGGAAACCATTAGGAGGTGGAGTACAATGCTAGAATTNAGAACCCTTGGGACATATGCCCAAGGGAGATTATCTGAACTTAGATCCCATGAAGTTCATCGATTGTTGGAGCAAGTAGCTAAAGAAGAAGGGGAGCTACAGAAAAGAGAAAGTGTGGAAGAGTATAACCGTGATCCTTCCCTTCGAAACAAGGGAGTGAGATTCTGCGATGAAGAGGATGAGTCACCACTCGAGGAGTTGGTGAATAGGAAAACCTTGCCACTTCAAAAGCTAACAACCGAGGTATCAGCTACGGTAGATCAAATGTGGGACTCCATAGATAGTAGGTTTGAAACTATTTTGAAAGTCGTAGAGGAGTCTAAGAAACGAAGTAGTGACCATGATAAGAAAAAGCGGAGAGATTCAGACCATGCATGTAACAAGGGTAATGGAAAAATGACTATCGTCGATGAGCTTTTGGATTCTGATATGGACAATGACAGTGGATGTGAGATTTACCAATATAACCATCCTAAGGGATGTTGCCCAATAATCTCACATCTACAAGAGTCTGGGGTGTATGCACTCAATCCAAGACTTAATAGAAGGCAAGCACCCCGAAGGTTACCTTATCCCCAAGGTAACTCAAGGTAGTTCCACCAACCGTTAACATATTATCCAAGTGGAACTCCACCACAACCTATCGGGCAACACCAGCAATGGCAACACCCACAGTCATGGGGGATGCCATTACCTAGACAACAATACCCTTACCAGCAACCATACCCGTATGGCTACTACGTGCAGAAGCTGGTTTCTCCAAGTGACTCTATGGGTCATGCAACCCCACAATGTCACTACCAAGTTCGGGAGAATTTTAGGACTCCTTCTCCTCTGGGAGACACACCACATGTGTACCATCCTCTGAATCCATCTGTCACTCTTACACCGGTAGTTCCACTACCACCCACTCCAATGATGCAAGGGGAACTCCCCACTCAACCACAGCAATGTAATGCTAAGAGAGCTATAAACCTACAACCCACTGCTGGTTCTGAAAATCATACAAAGAGAAGACCTTTCTTTAGAACCAAGAGTCCAAACAAGCTCTCACAACCACAAGCGGTTGAGTCTATGACCACTCCTCCAACAAATAAGGCTTCAGAGCTCCCTTCAAAACAACAATAGAGCTCAATGCACATAGTTATGTTAACACATATCATTACTGACTGGATTAATGTAGGCCACCTTCCTAGAAAACTCTCTGACCCTGGAAGTTCTTTAATATACTTCCCCTAGGAATGAACCACGTAAGGCTCTTCTTGACTCAGGTTCCAGAGTCAACTTAATATCACAGGAGATGTATAAAGCTTGGAACCTACCTCCACTCAAGAGGAGCAATATTCAACTAGAGTTGGCTGACCAGTCCATCACCATTCCCTTGGGATTGGTGGAGGACATCATTACCACTGTGTGTGGTTGGTGATACCCAGCTGATTTCCTAGTGATAGAAGTTAATAGTAGCAAAGGGGACTTCCCAATTATAATGGGAAGGACATGGCTGAGTACAATAGATGCATGCCTAAGAATCCGTGATCTTTCCTTGGAAATATTAAAGGAAAACATTTATGGAAAGATCGAGAAGAAGAAAGTTCCATGCATCACATGCAGTGACTCAGAGGGTGATGACATGGAGGAATGCTCAACATTTTCTGCATGTAACTAGTGTGCACCAGAGGATAACATACAAAGGTGCTTGTATGTAGCAACCACACAACAAGAGAACACCCAGTGGTTCACAGCTGATCAAGAGAGCAGCCCACCAACATGCATGGAACGAACTACACCCACAGCGAGAGCATAGATACATTGGAATATGAGCATCACCAACTTCCAACTCTTAACCTAGAAACATCAATTGGGAGGAGTTGGACACTTCTAAAACATTCAAATAGATGTTCATTATTTTGAATCTCTCCCTTTCCATTCAATCATGGGGGAGATGGCCACCTATGCTGATCATTTGGGGCCCTTAGTTCTTTTAAGTTTTTGTTTTACACATTTTTGTTTTACAAATTTCTTTAACTTTTCTTGTTTTTGTTTTACAACATTGTTCATAATTTTTCTTTTATTCATGTGTGTGTGTGTGTGTTATCCATTTTGTTAAGTTTTTCATCCAGTAAGTGCTCCAAAGATGGTATGAACCGTACCACATTGATTGCTAATGTTTGGTTTTTACCTTTAAGTTACGATGTTGATACTAAGGTATGGTTCTTTTGATATGATAGGAAATGAGTCCACTTCATCCATTCATCCACAAATCTCTATGGTCTCTCTTGGCTTGGAACTGTACAGTCCCTTTCTCAATAATAAGAACTATAACGAATTGGTGACTGGGCATTTCTCAAACTAAGGAAGGACTCAAGGATTGAAAAATGTGTGACACCAAGGGGACTTGATGCATTTGTGTTGTCCATTCTCTTAGGTGCTTAGATGTTTTCTTCTTGAGTTTTCCTTCCCATTCTGACATTGCTCCATTATTGGGAAGTTGAGCTAATAAAAATAACAAAGTCTTTACATGGTGTGGTTCTCACATATAAACACATAAAAAAATAGTGAGAATTCAAAGCACATCCCTTAGATGAAATAATCATTTCAGCTACAAGCAATGGTTATGGAGATAAAAACATGCTTCCTCTAACTAAGGCCCTTCTCGCTTCCCATTCTCTCCTCCTTCATTTTTTTGAAATGGTGGTGGCTCTTTGAGGGATGCATTCTTGTTAGTTCAAGTGGATGGATTGGCCAAATGCATTAATGCAAAGTCACTGGAAGTGGTTTGTTTGAGGCCAGACTTGGAATGGGATCTGCTAAGTCACATTAATCATTGAAATCCACATGAGGCTATACACCACCTTTTTCTTGGGATTCCATTCCATTCTCTTCTCTCCATCCTTCTCTCCATTGTTCACCTCATTGCCGGTTGTATCATTAGTGTATATTTTGGTTGACGCATTATTTTTTTTTTTGGTAAATTCTTGTGGTTAATACCTTAACTCTTGTTCAAAATGACATTCCTAGAGCCTATAGACTTTTTGAATGTGGGTTTATCAGGGTATTAAAGGCATGAGCCTGCTTTGGGGAGGATCCACTAGCATTTCTATTTGGTACACTAGTTAAATTATTTCCCTTAACATTTTTGCAATCCACTCTATTTTGTTCATTTCCATCTTGACATCCATTTCATCGATGTTATAGTTGTCTCTTTTTCTCCATCTTTCTTGTTCTTTATTCTTTCTCCATTCTATCGCTACCGGAGGTTCGCTCTTAGTCATGGGGGTCTGGACCCAATTTTTTCGATTTTCTCCTAACCCCTACACCTTCAGTAGTCACCACTATTATATCTCCAAATCTGTATTAGCCATACCACAACTCAGCCAATGGACCTTTCACCGAAGCAAGGTATCCACTGCATTGTGATTCATTTACCCTTGCTAATATAAAGACTGTGTTGTGTGTGCAGATGGCAATCATACAACAATGGATTGGATTTGGAGAGAACACTTGGAATGGATCAGTGATAAAGCAGCTATGCAAGGAATGAGATGGATGGCTCACTTATGGATGGACAACAAAAGGCACAATTTTGGCGTTAGCAGCAGCAAAACTTCTTTCTCTCTCTCTCTTTCTTTCTCAGCTGCCAAATAAGGCCTGACGTCAAATGTATAAAGTGTTCACTCTTGTTGTCGTGAACACCAGTTTTGTCATGTTCTGTAATGATGATCCATTCACATGTTATCCCATTCACCATTAGTTCCATTCAAGTTAATAATCCCATACCTTCCCAATATTTTGTAAGTAACTCGAGGATGAGTTTTTATTCAGTCATGGGGGTATGATGGGACGCGATATCACATGGGCCACGATATCGTGTACGTGATATCGTAGTCCGCCACCATTTCTATAAATAAGAAGTGGCTCTCCCTTGTTTCTCCATCTAGATCTAGACCCTTAGTGAAACTCTAGTAGTTTTACCTCTCCAGAGATAGAATAATTTCCATATGCCCGTAGTAGGAGCTCCAAAGTGAACAGATCTTTATTCGAGCAAATATTGTACTTGAGCACAAGTTTGTATACGAAATTAAGGACGAACTTCTTAGATAAACCTTGCAATGCATGGACTAAGCTAAATAGGACTTTACTTATTGTTATTTATTTTTTATTGTTTAAATGCTTTATTAGTTAATTAAATCTCTCTCAATCCTTCTCTCCTAGTTAAGTGCATTCAATACGACCGCTTCGAGCACATGCGTTACGCTTGGTAATCCTAGTAACGAATAGCATTTAGTAATCCCAGAAGGTTGCATCGGCTCAGGGTGTGAACGGCAAGTGGGAATGGATATTGATGCTAGGTTAATTAAGGCTTAATTAGTTAGTTAAGGTTAGTTAATTAGTCTCTTCACATTTTCCCTCCTAGCATAGGCGATAAAATAGAAAAGATATAAAATTCGCATACCTCAGACTTACTTAACCATACAACTATGACAAATACAAGTAAGTCTAGGAAGACAACAAACAATTAACCTTAAGTGTTCCATAAGGCCTGTAGGCACTTAGTCTGTGGAGTTTGATCGAATCACATGTGTAACGCTCGTATTTGTATGGTTGAGTGTAGGGGTACCTCGCCACCCATCATGCTTGTAGAAGGTCTTCACCTCTTCACTTGTTATTGATCTTACATCAAGAATATTTATCATTGTAACCTTCTTATCTATACTAGTTTTAATCTTTGATTTAATAGTATTCTTGGAAGACAAGTAAAAATTTGTCTTGTGAGCTATTTATATGAGCTACTTAATACTTTTTCTAGGACTAGAAAAATATAAATAGGAGCTTATTTCTTCTCTAGATTCCTTATTGTTCATATTTTCAAATTATTTTTTCCATCTTAAACTTTAACACAGTTTTTTTCTTTAGAATCTTTTTTCTTGAGTGGAAAAGGATAAACAATAAACAAATGTACTTCATAATAGCAAAAGTTGTAGAAATTAAGAAGATTATAATATGTAATTAGCTGAATATAAGTCTGTCCTCTTTACTTGTAATTTCAATTCCTTTTTATGATTGAAAAGATTGATTTTAATAAAAAATATGTGCAAAAATTAATAGTTATAGAAATAAACTCTATATGCATAAATGAGACCAAAAAGACTAATAATATCATGCTAAACTTTCTGAAAAATCAATAGAAGATTATATACCTCAACAAAATATAGAACTTTAGCATATTATTTAGATTGAACATTAAAATATAAAGCCCTCTTGTGAATAATCAACACTACATAATTATATATATAAGACCCTATATCTAAGGCACATTGCACCATCAAAGCATTGCATAACCTAGCAAGTAGGAAAAAAACAAGAATAATACCTAGCATAAAGAATTTGGATGTCATGTTTTTCCATCACATCATTTAATTACATGATAGGTAATCTAAAATTTTGGTACAACCAAAATAATTGAAACATAGGTACACCCTAAGATTTATAGAAGGTTATAACTCAATGCTATTTAGTAGAATTGAACCTATGACCTAGGGTTACTAGGCCAAGATGTGTAACATTAAGCTAACACCTTATTGTTTTAACTATGAAATAAAGCTTTGATTACAAGGTGGGTAATCCAAAATTTAAATGAACATATATTAGGATGAATGATTAGCAACTAATAACTTATATACATCATGAAGAAGAGAAAAATCAAGTATCTTAGTTTCATCAACATCACTAGAAGAAAGTGTTATAATGTTTTTCTTTTTTTGAGGGAAATTCTAGTCATTTATATAATGAGAGGGATGAACCCCAAATCAGCAATAGTAGTATCATCATGGATGGAAGAAGATCCTCTAGAAAATAAATGAACACCCAGACCATGAAGCCAACCATAAACTAAATCATTAGAAGGATCATGCATCAACTTTATAGGGAGAGAATCCCAACCCATTTTCCAACTAATCAAAAAGCCATAAGCATTCCTATGGGACATCAAAACCAAAAACCAAAAAAATTGTCATATGCAACATTATAAAGTTCATTTAAAATAGAGGCAATGCATATAAGAAAAATAAAAAAATACATAATTTAAGGGCATCATATTGGCTCATCTCACAAGGAGTCATGAATGTTAAATATTGTTATCATGTGTCCATGAATATTTTTCAACAAGTGAAAGTTGGTGAATGCATTTGAGATACCTTTATAGGGAGAGTTTAGGCACTTCACATGAAGAGTGTAAGCATTCTACTCGAGCCAAATCTTCTAGATAGCCTCCACCCAAAATAAAATCTTATGCAAGTGTCTTTGAATAATGGGCCCTTCCATAATCATTGCCCACTATTGATCCCTTAGGATTCTAGTCCACATGCATATGAATTGACTTAAAGCTTTTGTAAGTAGACATTCTTTGAAAATATGTGTCACAGTTTCAATCTCTTTATAGCAAAGGATATACCAAGAGGCCATGGAAAAACCCAATTGCTAGAGTTTTTCTTGAGTGAGCATTTGATGAGTGGCGAGGTACCCCTACACTCAACCATACGAAACGAGCGTAGCACACACGATTCGGTCGAAATCCGTAGACTAAATGCCTAAATGCCCCATGGAACACTTGGGGTTAATCATTCATTGTCTTCCCAGTCTTACTTGTTGTTCTCACGGTGTATAGTTAAGTAAGTCTGAGGTATATGACTTTTATGGTCTTTTATGATTTTTCTCCTATGCTATGAGGTGAAGGGTTGAGGAAGCTAACTAACTCTAACTAAGGACCTAAGTCTAAATTAACTAGCATCAGCATCTGTTCCCACTTACCATACACACCCTGAACCGATGCAACTATGGCTACCAAACGCTAATCGTTACTGGGATCACCACACGTAACGCACGTGCTCGAAGTGGCGTACTGAGGCACCTAACTAGCCTAAGTGTGATAAGAAGCCGATTCCTTGACTAGTCGTACACACCCGTAGGTGCTCATAGCCAAGTCGTACTTACCCCACGTTCTAAGAGTGAAGGGTGAGAGAACCTAACTAGCCTAAGTGCAATGAGTAGCCGATTCCTTGACTAGCCATACACACTGGGACTACCACTGGGATTACCAAGCATAGATCTTGGAATATGGTACTAGGTTACCAAGTAGTCACAATGCTCATAATCAAGTCGTACTCATACCGCATGCGATGAGTAGCTGATTCCTTGACTAGCCATACACATCCTTAGATGCTTGTAATCAAGTCGTACTCATACCACATTCTAGGAAAGCAATAAATAAGAATAAATAAAATCCATAAGGGAAATTAATCTAACTCTGGAGTGATCAAACTGCTAGAGCTTCACTACTTCTAGCCAGGATGAAAATGAGGCGAGTGCCACCTCTTATTTATAGATTTGGTGGCAGACCGCGATATCACAGGGGACGATGCGATATTGCAGCTTGTGCATATCGCGTCTCATCATACCCCCATGACTAAATGAAAACTCATCCTCGAGTTCCTTACAATAATATTAGGAAGGTATGGAATTATTGAGGGGAATGGAACTAATCGGATGACATGTGAATGAATCATTATTACAAGACTTGACAAAACTAGTGTTCATGACAATAAGGGTGAACACCTTATTACAATGACATCAGGCCTTTGTTGGCAGCTTGAGAGAAAGAGAGAGATAGAAAGAAGTGTTGCTATTGCCAACGCCAAGATTGTGCTTTCGTTGTCCATCCATAAGCGTGCCATCTATCTTGCTCCTTGCATAGCTGCTTCAGCGCTGCTCCATTCCAAGTGTTTTGCTCCAGCTCCAAATCCAATCCATTTTTTGCATGATTGCCATCTGCACATACAACATAATCATATATTAGTAAGGGTAATTGAATCATTAAGTAATTAATACCTTGCTTCAGTGTAGGTCCATTGGCTAGGTTGTGGTATGGCTAATATGGATCGGGAGATGTAGTAATGATGACTACCGAAGGTGTAGGGGTTAGGAAGAAAAT
>MNCI01000745.1:214918-241507 GCA_015680685.1 Gnetum montanum | reverse complement strand
GTTCTCTACTGGAATCCCACACATGTGCCACAACGTACTAAATTTCAAACACTATGGGAAGGACCTTATATTATTTATGCATCTTTTCCTTCAGGGGCCATGACAATATACAAACCTGAGAGCCCAGATAAGAAACTTTTGGTTAATGTGCAACAAACCAAACCTTTCTAGGAGCTTAGGATAGCCAGTACACATGCTACCTCTCTTCATGGACAACCTTGCTCACTATTTCAGATCTCCTCCTTCCAACTTAGTCGTGGGGGAGATGGCCATCTATGTTAACCGTTCTAGGCCCTCAGTTCTTTTTAATTTTTTTTTTTACACATTTTTTATTTTACACATTCTTTCAAATTTTCTTATTTCTGTTTTACACCATTGTTCATGTTTTTACTATTTCTTTGTTTTCTTAATTTACTTTTATTTGTCATCTAAAAAGTGTTCATGATGTTGGATTGAATTATATTATATTGATTGCTAATGTTTGATTTTTACCTTTGAATTATGATGCTGATATTAAGCTATGGTTCTTTTGGTAAAACATGCAATGAGTCCACGCCGTCCACTCATCCATACAACTCTATGGTCTCCTTTGGCTTGGAACTATACAATCCCCTTTTTCTAAGTAAACTTGTTAATGAATCGGTGGTTGGGTATTTTTCAAACCAAGGAAAGGCTCAAAGGATGAAAAGGGTATGACTTTAAGGGGATTTGGTGCATTTGTGCTGGCCATTCTCTTGGGTGCTTGGATGTTTTTTCTTAGGTTTTCTGCCATTCTGACATTATTCAAAAATCAAGAAGCTAAGTGAATAAAAATAAGTCTTTGCATGTTGTGGTTCTCATGCAAAAAGAAGAAGAAGAAAAAAAAAGTGTGAGAATTCAAAGCACACCCCTTAGACATAATAAAGCAATATGGGCTATAAGCGTTGCTTATGGCACTAGAAAGATATGTTACCCATGCCTGAAGGTTCCCTCTAACTAAGGCCCTTTCTCACTTCCTACTTCTCCATCTCGCTCTCCTCGAAATGGTGGTGACTCTTTGTGGAAGCATTCTTGTTGCTTCAAGTGGATGAATTGGTCAAGTGTGTTCATGCGAGGTCACTGGATATGGTTTATTTGAGTCTATATTTGGGATGAGTTCTACTCAGTCACATTAACCATGAAAGACATAAGGGACTTTACACAACCTTGTTCTTGGGATTCCATTCCATTCTCTCCTCTTCATCTTTCTTCCCATTTTCCACCTCATTGCCAATTTTATCATTAGTTCGTTCTGGGTTGATGCATTATTTTTCTTTAGTGAATTCTTATAGGTAAGTTTTTAACTCTTGCTTCCAAATGACATCCCTAGAGCCTACGGACTCTTTGGTTTGTGGGTTTGTCAGGGCATAAAGGGCATGAGCCTGCTTTAGGGAGGACCCACTGGCATTTCTTTTTGGTGCAATTGTTAACTTATTTCCCTTAAACATTTCCTGTAATCAATCATTTCTTGTTTCATCTACATCCATGACATCCATTTTATTGGCATTGCCATTGATATTTTTCATCTTTCCTGTTCCTCATATTTTTCCATCTTATAGCTATCGGAGGTTCGCTCTTAGTCATGGGGGCCCTAGCACAAATTTTTCAATTTTTTCCATTTTACTAATTGCCTAACCCCTACAGCTTGGATAGTTACCAATGATAAATCTCCAAACCAATTTTTTCCATAACCACAACTCAACCAATGTGCCTCATATCAAGGCAAGGTATCAATTGCATTGTGGATATCTATCCTTGCTCATTTGTAACTGCGTTGTGTGTGCAAATGACGATCATACAAACACTCAGGATGGACTGGAATTGGAGCCTTTACAAAAGGAGCAAGTTTGGTGGCATGGCTATGGATAAATAATGGAAGGCGTAATCTCGACATTGGCAGCAACACGCTGAATCTTCTTTCTCTCTCTCTTTTTCTCTTCAAGCTACCAAATAAAGGCTTGGATGTCATTTATGTACGAGTGTTCACCACAATGGTCATGAACACTAATGTTGTAATATGCTTATTGATCCGTTCACTGGGCATGTTGAGTATGTCATCCCATTCCACTATCCGTTGTCAATTAGTCAATAATTTCATACCTTCCCAATATTTTGTAAGGAACTCAAGGACAAGTTTTCATTTAGTCATGGGGGTATGATGAAGCGNTGGACGGATATTTATTCGAGGATTGTGTACATGAGCACACCTTGTGTATGGTAATAAAGATGAGCTCTTTGATTCATCCTTGCAGCACTTGAGATTTGTTTTCTTACACATTTCTTTTATTTTATTTTCTTATGCATTTATTTTATTTTATTTTATTTTATGCACTTTACATTTCTGTTATTAGCATAGCAATTCATTTTGATCAATTAAGAAAATCATTAAATTACACTTAGTATGATTGCTTCAAGCATGTGTGTAATGCTTGGTAACCTAGTAACGATTAGCGTTTGGTAATCCCAACAGCGTTGCATTGGTTCAAGATGTGTATGGAAAGTGAGAACGGATACTAGTATTAGGATTAGTTATAGCCTAGTTAATCAGTAGTTAAGTTAAATTAGTCACTTAGTTATCTTTCTCTCCTCCCTTACTAGTGCAGGACATAAAAACATAAAAGCTATAAAAATCATATGCCTCAAGCTTACTTAACCATACAATTGTCACATACAAGTAAGCTTGGGAAGACAACGATCAACTAACATGTCCTTGTTCCACAAGGGCGCATAAGCACTTAGTCCTTGGAATTCGACCAGATCATGTGTGAAATGCTCGTATTCGTATGGTTGAGCGTAGGGGTACCTCGCTGCTCATCAACTAGTAAGCACCTAAACCCTATTTAAAGAACACCTTCAATCCCATGACTTCCCAAGGTCATGAAACCATGAGGCTCCCAACATTGGCAGTCCCAAATAGTTACCAACACCTTCATTTCTTCAAACTACCTCTAGATCTCCATGAAGTAGAGTGGTGTAAGATTATTGTTATATTTGCTCATCAAGATTGCACTTCCTCTAGCTACATAAGTGGATAGTCTATTTAGTACTTTTGTTGGGAATAAGCGATAGGTGTCAACTTTGAAATAGATTCTTTCTTCCAAAAGTTAATTCATTGTATCCCTTATCCTCTTTGCCATATAACTGTTTCAGCCATAGTTTCCTGGTTTCAGCATCTGATCTTGTGGACAGGTGTGTTACCTTTGCCCCTTCATTGGGTATGTTGAGAGCTTTAGTTATCACCTTGATTATGAAACTAAGACTCCTCCAATGTTGACTGTAGTTCCCTCTTCCTTATTGTGCCAAAATTGATAAGTTTTCACAAGGTATCATTCTCCACTATTAAATAGGATGGGCCATAGTGGTAACACTTTGAGTTGTGTCTTTACCGCTTCTAGGGCAAACTCCACAAATGATCCAAAGTTCATCTCCACAATCACTATGGTCAAGATGGACTTCTCTTGGAAAGCTTGGAGGTAGTATTGTGACAATGTGAGGTGTTGTCTTTACACTTGTGGTTCCTCTACCTCTCCTTGGGCCAACTGTCTGATAGCAAGAGTTTCCTAATGAAACCTAAAGGATTGGGCTTCCTACTTCATGTGTTCTAGTTCTTGTTCTTCCCTCCAGCCTCTACCTTGGTCTCTTGGTTATTTACTTGCAACTTGTGAGGGTCCTCCTTGTGCTCCTTTCTTTGGGGCCATATGCAATAGTCAAGGATTTAAAATTACTAAGGTATTCTCATATGTTCTTAACGGTTGCATACCTTACTCATACTCTTAGTTACATCAAGTTTTTAGTTTATGATGATTGTAGAGTTAGATAAATTTTCAAAAAGAAACCCCATAAGTATTAATTTTCTTATAACCCTTCATAATTATCTATTTTGTTCTTATTTATGGCTCATAATGATTGTTATGGTTCCTTAAGAGCATTATTTAAGTGTTCTAGCATTAATATGATTGATTTTTCATTAAAAATTTTAAGTTTCCCTTCATACTTACCCTTATAATACCTTTCAAGTGTTAGCAAATTTGGAAATTTTGGCTTAGATTTCCCTCAATAGCACTCCCCACAACTAAGAGGAGCACTCCAGGATCAAATAGATTTGAAAAGCATGAAAATCAAAGTGATAACATGCAAGTTATGGCTTGGGAAAGATAGGAGGTCAGAGTTCATAGTGTCAAAAAAATGGAAAAATCTCCCTTAGCTCAAATGAATAAAATGGTGAAATTTTGGCTAAATGTCTAAGTATTTATAGCTTTTATGGACCTGATATTAGGTATTTAACATCAAGGATTTGATATTAGGGTAGCTTTGATATTAAAGGCCGAAAATTTTCATTTTTTGATGACTTTTGAGGATATAAATTGATTCGTTTGAATGCCTAGAAGGTTTAAAGCTTAATTAGAGTGTCTAGATGATGGATAGATGCATATTTTTTGAAAATTTGTCATTGGAAGTTCATAAAGAAGGAATCTTAGGCTACGAAAGTTCATGCATTGTTGATAAGATGGATAAGAAGGGTAATGAATCCATGTTGTTAGAATGGATTGTTTAAATGATACATGAAGTTTTTATTATGTTGGAAGGCTCAAGATGATGTGGAATTGCTTGGCAAGTATAAGATACAATAGTTATACGAGTGGGTCCTTTCCAAAGCAAGCTCCAACCCTTAATGCCCTTGTATAACCATACCTAGAAGTGTCCTTAGGCACTTAAGGAGTTGAATGTAATGCATACCTATTTAGAAAAACACACATGTTAGTACAATCAAATTGGGAAAATAATGCTATGTTACACAAAACCACAAGTTATGACTATTCTTATAGTGAGATGAAATGGACTTAGAAGGGACTGCAAAAATTGGGACATGAGGTATCTTACCATAGGCATAATGAATTCTTATGTGTTATTAGTGGTTAAGGTGATCATTAGCCTTTTTGTCTAAGATTCAAACCAAGTCCAAATCACATTCCAATGTCATCACATTATTTTAGTTCTTAGAATTACAACTGCGAGATGACCACTATCGCAAGGAGTATTATCACTTGGCATAGTGTCCAAGGAAGGAGTTTATTCATGGCATTATGTTTTATTTTTAGAATTCTGAGAAGCCACCTACCTTCAAGCATTGGTAACATGTCTTTCCAATAAGACCCCTAGAAATTTATTCTGTGCTCTTTTATTTTTATTTGTGTCAACCTTACCAAAGGACTACCTTCAGGCATGGGTAACATGTCTTTCCAGTGACATGGTAAGGTAGCACTTATTTTACTGTTACTCCCATTTTTTATTAAATCTACAAGGATATAATACAACCTTACCAACATGATAGAACTAATAGAAGGAATCCAAGAGAGTCCACAAATCCCCTTAACGTCACATCCTTTTCATTCCCACTTGGTTCTTCACTTTTTGATCCAGGAATAATGATCGCAAGTTTATTCATATTTGTATGATGGAAAAGAATATCATTATGGCCATGGTAAGAACCTCTTATAAATGGAATGGACAGATGAATGATGTGGGCTCACTGTTCAAATAATCAATCCCTTATGACTTGATAACATAGAGAAATCTTCACTTTATTGGACTACATCTTGCCTTATTCTTAATGTGTTTTATTAGCAATCAAAATTATTTACAAAGGAAATGAAAACAAAGTATGAAAAAAATAGTAAAAATTGGAAAAATATGTGAATAATGAAAATGTTAAAGAATGAAAAATCATTAAAGAATTGAAAAATATGAAAGAATATCAAAAATTTAAGAAATGGACAAGTAGAAAAGAATGAGAAAATATCAAAGAATGTGTAAAATTATAAGAGAATGGGAAAAATTGTATCAAGAAATAGAAGAAGTAAAAAGAATTGTAAAACAAAAAATTGAAGAGCACTTATTAATTTCTAACTTAAGATAGGGCATCTCCTCCACAATTGAACTCATGGGTGAGGGTTCGAAAAATGCTTTCTAGATCTCCTATATCATACACTCTAGGTGGTTCACTTACCATCTTTATTAATTTAAATTTTCCATTATTATCCCATGTAATCTTGATGGTAGTTGAGTTTTGATCATCTAAGTTCTTGTTTTCTTTTCTTATTGGTGTATGATTATGATTTATTAATTTCATTTTTGGCTCTTTAATTAGAGTCATTTTCTTAGAATTGAAATTTACAAGTGAATTAGATTGTTCCATGCATATTCTAGACAATTGAAGGTTCTCAATTGTTGGTCATAGGATTTCTTTTGGTTCAGTGACCCCTACTCTTTCTTTTGCACATGTTTGTTTTCACTTGTTTTATGGATTGGTATAGTGACCATGTTGACATTCTAGAAGGTCAGTCCATGATTACATCCTTTACTATCAATAGTGATGCATGGAATCCATTGCGTGTGTATGGCTCTATGCCTATCCTCCTTAGAGATTTCAATAGATAAATCTCTCATACTTAACTTAGCATTAATTATGCTAAGCCATGCCCTCCCCATGATAATTGGAAATTCCTTATCTTCATTTTTCACATTGATTACAAGAAAGTATGCCAAATAAGACCACCCATTAATAGTTGTCACCACATCCTTTATCTATTCCAAAGGAATGGCAACAAACTAATCTGCAAGCTCAAACCTAATATTACAATCCTTTAAGGATGGTAGGTTCCATGCTTGATATGTTTCATAAGAGATCAAATTTACCACGGAACCTAAGTCTAATAAAGCTTTGCATGGCAGATTTCCAACTACTTGTAGATAAATCAAATGAACTCCTAAATCAATTCTCTTCTTAGGAAGTGACCCTACCTTAATCTAGTCTGTGACTATTTCTATAAGCATGACAATTTGCATGTTTGTGTTGCATGATGACATAAGCTTGTTTTTGGTAAGAGAATTTGTTATAGGAGGAGTTGGTCTTGATGAAGTTCTAACTTTGCCAACCTTTTTAAAAATTTTCCTAAAGAAAGGACATTTCTTTGTCTAGCCCTTAGTGTTGTTGATAAGATCCTCTACTTGTATATTCACTACACTTATAGCTTTCCTTTGGTGTAGTTGTGACAATAATTCCTATTGCATAGCAAGTGGTGGCCCTAGTAGCAAAGGACTAGAAGGGGGATTCGATGGACCAACTACTGGTGAATGTGCATAAGGACTATGGTGCATACTTGGAGTAGTAGGTCTATAGTATTTTGGTGGATAATAAGGAGAAGAAGTTTGAATTGATGTATTTCTTGGAGATATTAAACATTGAACATAATATCCATAAGGGTTTGGTTGCTTGTATGGATATTATTTCCTTGAGGGTGGCAATGCCCATGTCTACGGTTACTACCACTATTGCTAATATTGCTCCTATGGTTGAGGGTAGGCTCCACTTGGGTAATATGTTGGCTGGAAGGTTTGCTTGATATTACCTTGAGAATAGGGCATCTATTTTTTGACAAAGCTTAGATTGAGTGCATATACCCTAGATTCTTACAAGTGGACCATAACAAGATAACATTCCTTACAATGTTTATACTAGCACACATTGCATCCTTCCTTTTCCTTTGAATTTGAGTCAGTATATCCTTCAACAGTAGCAACTTTTCCTTTGTGCTTATAACTTTCTCATCCATCATATCTTTTTTTCTTCCTTTCTTTGCTCCTATTAAGTGCTCATTCAACCTTTTCTTCTACAATCTTTAGGGCTATAGCAAATTTTTTGTCCACTAAATCTCAAACTTTCTCTACCTTAGTCACTATATCATTGACAGATTTTTGAATAGGTGGAATCTTTTTCTGGATAACATCTTTTAAGGTTTCATCCTCTTGCTTGTCACATATCTACACATCTTTATTTCTAATTGATGGATCTTTATTATATTCCTCAATTGACTCTATCTTCTTGAGTTCTCCTTCATCCTTTGCTATCTACCCATTCCTGCATCAAGGGTCTCATGAGTCCCTTACTTCCATCGCTTGATCTATTTTCTTAAGTTGGACACTTGTGAATAAGTTTGATATTTATCATTCAAGAGTTCTAGCATGGTATTCCAACATCTAATTAGTTCAACTTCTAGTGATCTGAACTAGCTCTCTGCCTCCTTCATAAGTGTTCTAGGAAATAGCTTTAACTTTTTCTAGTCACTTTTGATATTTTGTAGGACGCATGCATCATGAAAAGTTTGAAGGTGATATTGTGGATCAACATTATAGCCACCTTCAAATCTTGGCATGTTGTTCATATCAAGTCGTTTGATTCGGCTATCCCTCATGTGCCTAGTTGCAATGTGAATAACTTCTTGTATGCTAATCATGTTGTGAGTTGTCATCAAGGGTTCATCATCTTAATTGAAACACCCTAAAAAAATATGGAATCATTCTTGCTTCACCAGGCCTTACAACTCACGCAGCACCATGACAGTTCTTCAAGAGGAGAACTCTCTGAGCTCAGGCCGGCCAGTTCGGCAAATTTTCTACTTTGGATGTAGACAGGCTCTACGTCATCCTGCCTGTCCACCGAAGTAGCCCGCCCAGCCGACAGCCTGCTCAGAAATGGCACGTGGAGTTGGCAACAGCATTCTGGATGCGCATAAAATAGTTCGGCAAGTTTTCTAAGTCACGAAGTCTGCTATGCTATGCTACGCCTCACTATATAGCGTAGCAAGCTTCAAAAATGATGGCAGAACAAAGTGCTACGCTACGTTACGCAACGTAGCGTAGCATGGCAACAGCTTCACTGCCACTCCCCTCGCTCGATTTTAAGTTCTGCAACAATTTCCCTTTCTGTCAGGAAGCGGCGGACCATGTCTACTACTATGCTACGCTGAGCTACATGGCACAGCGAGGCATAGCAATCCCACAGAAGAGACAGAAGGCAGCTCGAAGGACAGAAACCAACATAGTTCGCAGGACTTACATCGTAGGAGACAAAGTTTGCAAATTAGTAGAACTTTCGTGACTAAGGCCGATTGCTATGCTACGTAGCATAGCAAGCATGCAACACACACGTAGCAGAACACATAATAAGTTGCTACGCTATGCCAAGCATGCTACACTACAAAGCACAGTGAGGCATGCAGGTGGTTGTGCGACATCAATGCACTTCACCTAAGCGGACCATTGGCACACGTCTCCAAATGCTAACAGTGCAATTATGGCATGGTAGGATCATAGTTATTGCATGATAGGTTCGCATCACAATGGTCTTGTAGGTCCAATGGTCATACATGGCATGAGTGGCGCCAGCAAAATAACGAAGACCCAAGGCATGTAGCATCCAAACCGCCCCCTTCGCATACCCTCGATCCTATAAATACCCTGGCAAACAACATGCAAAAAGGTCTACATTTTTTAGAAAAAGGCTGGTAGTTTCTAGAGAGCTCGCATTTTTCTTGAAGCAAACAGCTTTCAAGGGTGGGAACTTGTTTAAACTCCAAACAAACTTCTCCTCTCTCTGACATTATAACATCAAAGTTATCTATTTGACACTGCAAACAGTGAGCCTTTCTCAGCTGGTGCTTTTTCCCATCTCCTTTCTACCACCTTGGTAGAATCCCACATCGTTAGTACCCAAGTCTACGTCCAAGTGTATAGCCCTTTTTCTCGACACGCCCTGGTCACTCTCGAGATCTCTACACTCTGTCACGCTGCGCAACCGATTATATTCATCCTGACAAAGCAAACTTGTAGCTTCAGAGTGGTGCATGTTTCTAACTACACTTTACTTTATTTCTTGCTTGTCGTCTCATTTTGCATTATTCTTCTGTTTTATTCACCTTCAAGCATCACTTCGCATTATTATCGCATTTTACACTGTTGTCCTTCTGCTTTATTTACTTTCAAGCATCATTTCGCATTTCGCATTATTTATGTCACAAAAGGCTATATAGACGTCGATGTCAATCCCTGTCTGATTGACCAGACCGTTCAGGGCACCCCATGTCTACACACACCTAGCACAGCCCTCCTGCGGGTATGGGGTTGAAACTATCGCGCCCACTGACCCCCCGGTGTTTTCCAGCCGCCGACATTTTTGGTCGCAACAGTTTTCTGATGCTAGAAAAAGGGCTTTGGTGCCTTTTCCGTGTGTCACGGTAGTTCTATGAGCCTTCTGCACCCTGATACACATAAGCATAAATGTGACACCCTCTTGCGGTTGTTTGCACTTTATGCGGTGCAGATCGGTCACCTCGACGATTCCTCGAGAACCCTACGAGACATAAAGCCTCCGATGACTAGTTAACTCGCCTTCCCTTTTTATAGTAGTCTTGCACGCACTCTGCACCCTAGCTCGCACAAGCGTAAAACATGACACCCTGTTGTGGTTGTTTGCACCTTGTGTGGTGCAAGTCGGTTGCCCTGATGATTCCTCCAAAATCCAGTAAGACGTAAACCTTCTTTTTACTGCTTTTTTTGACTTTCTTATTCGATTGCACTCTTTGGCATAGCTTTTGCATTTCCTTTTTGCATAATTACTTACTTAACAATGGTTTTTTCAACTACCTCTGTCAATGCCTTCAACGTGGAAGTTCCCTTCAACATTGAAGTTCCCATCGCGGTTCAAGGCACTACTGGTGCCGAAAAACCGCTGAACCCGACGCAGGAAGCACGTCGGTCTCTCAAAATCCAAAATCGAGGACCTAAGGGATTGGCCCAGCAACACGAGCATTACAGTTTCCTTTATGCAAAGGTGCAGACTAATCTGCCCTTGGATTTACACGAACTCGAAGAAAAACGTAGCTTCAAGTTCGCTTACTGCAACGGGAAGGAATTCTTTCCTACCCTCAACGTTTCTTTGCCTTTAACACAAGCATACCAAAGGCTTCTAGATCAATTAATCCAGTTAGCTAGGCTTAGGGAGGAACAAGACACGGTGTCCAACCAAGACGACACCTTTCAAGACGGACAGGAGGAACTCAATTCCCAATCTGACAAGGGAGGTCAAGCCAACTCCGTTCCTGTCCTGCCTACCCAGTCCTTTTGGGCCAACCCGCTGTCTTTCACCGCTTCCTTTGCCATTACGCCAACACTTCAGCAACCTACAACCACAGTTGCAATGGGTAGCCATGCCACATTCCTAGCATATCATCACCCTTATTCCCCAGTTGCGTTCACAGCAACTATGCCACCGCAAACTATTCATCAGCATATTCCTGCAGTACGTAACATGCCTATCACAGCTACCCTACCGCATGTTCACGTTGTACCTTCTTCACAATCGCACATAACTTCTTTGTCAATTCCTACGCTCGCATCTATTCCACCCGTAATGACGGGCCCAGGCCTGTCCACGTGGTGGACCCCATTTGCTTCTTTGTCTATTCTACAACCATCACAGATGTCTCACTACACTCGCCCTCAGACCTACCCAACCCCGTAAATGGTGCATCCTAGCACGGGGCCATGGTCTATCCCTCCAACGACTCAAATGATCTATCCAATGGCCCAACCCATTGTTGCTGCTCCGACAATACCACCCACCAGGTGGTGGACAATGCAAGAAACACCTTTAGCGGGGGCATCCCCAATGGCCCCGTCAATGGGTCAACCCGCCATCAGCACCATACCGCATGTGGGAGCCACCTCTGCAGTCCCTCAACCATCAACAACATCGCCGAGTCTAGACCAAGCGTTTCAACTCATCCAGACCCTCACTAAGGAAATAAAATGCCTCAAAGCTGTGGGGTCCGACACAATACAAGTTATGGACTTTTACCAAGACAACCCCATCAACCCTGCAATCCCTTCTTTGACATTACCACCTGGGATGTCTCTCCCGCACTTCACGAAGTACGATTGGGAGGGAGATCCGAACACACATCTCGTCACTTTCCGATCAGAGTCTTTACTATTGCAACAATGGTCGCATATGATCATTCACGTTTTCACCATGTCCCTAGCCGGGAAAGCTCTAGACTGGTACTATGCGTTGCCATGTTCATCCATTTCAACTTTGGAAGAACTCCTGACCCAGTTCGTGACATGCTTCAAGTATAACTTGAAGCCAGAAACCATGCTAGATCAGCTGATGAGCATGAAATAAGACCCGCTAGAACGAGTCCAAAAATTCATTCAACGTTGGAGCGCAACCCTCAACGAAGTCCGCAAGCCCATCATGGAGGCCCACTTATTGGCTATCTTTAAGGGAGCGGTAAACGACTTCATCAAGTCCAAACTGTATTATCTCGCTCTTTGCTCTCTAAGTCAGGCTTTCACTCAAACTAAAAGCATACAAGACGCAGCCAAGGCAAGCAAAGACCCGATCTACATCGCTTACAAGAACACCTTTGCAAAAAGGGACAAGGGTAAGGCCCCAACAACCACAGTGGCCACTGTGGCAACCAAGGCTAAGCCCAAACCTAGCAGCAGCGGTAGCAAGAATAATAAGAAACTAGTCATACTTGCAGCTAACCCCACACCCAAACTAGGCCAAGCATCGCAACCTGCTGCACCTGCGCCCGAGACATCTACATATACCAAACCCAACTTTCAACGCAAAGACCGCTCGAAATACACCCCACTGCCTCTCAAACCTTTAGAACTCCTGAAGCAACTATTGGCAGTGGGATACATCCAACACAAGGAGATGTTGGAAGAAGCAAACGCAATACATCAATGCTACTGCGAGCTCCTTAGGAATCTCTCTTTGGCCCTGCCCAACGAGCCTCCAGTTCCTAGGGGTTTCCGGCTGGACAGGTTTTGTGACTACCACCAACTATGTGGTTACACCATGGATTATTGTCTATCGTTGCAGGATGACATCCAAAGATTAATCGAACTAGGGAAGCTGATGCTAGACGAAAGCAACCCAGTGCACCCTGAAAATCAATCTATGTATGTCTACACATATCCCTTCAATGCCAACAATGCCGGTTACGTAATCAACGCCATCGACATTGACAATGATCCCAGCCGCCCTTCATCCTAAAAGTCCCACCATGGGCATCCACCTTTGCATCACCTGTTGACGAGGCCACGCGGCCCTGTCAAACACCACCTTTAGCTCCATTCATCATCAAGGGGCCAACATCTTCGACAGCCCCTACCTCACGCAACATCATTAAGCAGCCTCCTCATCCCAACATGTGAGAAGCCCACTTTGTCGGCGAGACGTCAAAGGGAAGTACCGTCAAGGGAATCCCCAAGCCTACGCCTTCGCCCCTCGCATCTACACCTTCATCACTAAACATGAAGGTCGACAAGATTACATAGCCTGCATTACCTTGCCGACAAGAATCTGAACCCAAATCTGAAGTCACCTCTCCTCAGGAGATTCGTCTCCTAGGACGAATTGAAGAGGAGGAAAGTGTTAAACAAGTGGGTGGCTAAGACCTTCTAGACACCCTCACCTAGGTCGGGCAAGCCATAAAGCAGAAAACTGCTACATCGAGCTTGTACAACCTAATCATGACATCTGTACCCCATCGAGAGGCTCTAATCTGCATGTTGACGGTGATTCCGTTCAATGAAAACATGCCAACAGAGGAGGAAGCGATCCACTTGGTAATGCTTCCCTCTGTACCTGCAGAGCCTGCGCCACCTCAATTAACTTTCAGTAACGACGCCATTAGGGAAGATCCCAAAGGGGTTCAAGTGACTACGGCACCTCTCTTTATCACAATTCGGGTTAGCCAACACCGGATCCGAAGGGCACATGTTGATGATGGGGCTGCCACAAACATCATTTCCTTCCCCATTGTGGATAAATTGGGATTGGTCAACTAGATCAAACCAACGATGGCATCGTGTCTGAGGTCCTTCAACGGGGCATGCGTCCTGGTGAAGGGCACAGTCCACGTAAACTTCGTAGCAGGGGACCAGTTCCCCACAAACGCAACATTCATCATAGTCAAAGAAATGCCCAGGTTTAACCTGATCTTGGAAAGATCATGGTTAGCGCAACTTAGGACTGTCTCCTCGCCTATACACTAGGAAATCCACTTACCATATGCAAGGAGAGAAGTGGTAATCTATGGTGATGAAGTAGCAACGCAAGCAATCAGCAACGTAAACATAGAATAAGGCTCAGAGGTTACAACCTCTGAGAATTAGGCGCCTGTTCATGCATGCATTAATCATCCAACGGAGGGATTAGCCTAGCGAGCCAACCCTCAAATCAAAAACACATGGGTTGAGTTGCCTTTCCAAGCGAAGCACAATGATGTGAACGAGGGCCCTGGCGAAACGTCTCGACCTTATGTTCCAATCAACCCACGACGAGTCAAGAAGCAGCTACGCATAGCATAGCAGCCCTACTACTTCCCGCCTGGTTGCCATCCCTTGTACATTCATTGTTTCTTCTCCCTGTTAGCATGTCGTCCCTTCGACATGCTACGCTATGGCCCGGAATGGCCTAAAACTAGCATCGTCGCTTTCCGCTTTATTAACATGCCGTTCTTCTGGCCTGCTATGCTAATGGACTGAAATGGCCTAAAACTAACATCATTGCTTTGTTTCTTTGTCAATGAACTACCTCTTTTGGCAGTGGCCCGAAATGGCTTAAAACTAGCACTATTGCTTGTTGCTCTGACATGTTACGCAATGGCCCGAAATGGCCCAAAATTAGCGATGGCCCGAGATGGCCTAAAACTAGCATATGAAAGCATGAAAACTTTACATAGTACACCAAGTTAACATAAAGTTGGTTTCTTTTTTTTGAAGTTCTTTCATTCTATTCAAAATTTTTTCCCATTGGCAATGTTTGCAAAATTTTCAAAGGATTTCAAAATGTCAGCACTTCAAAAAGAAAAAAATCCCATGTTGTCATGGGTTGTCTCCATTTGCATCACCTTTGCCATTTTCCTCTGCTGTGTCTACCTGTGCATCATTCCCCCCTATGTTTCCTTCTATCAGTTCTTCATTCCCCCCCCTACGGGCCTTGCATCTTCATCTAGAGCCTGCATCGTAAGAATGAGGCAGTCAACTAGGGCAACACACGCAACAAATGCAAGTTACAACATAGCATGAGCACTTACACATTAAGGCGACTAACTTGAGAGGAGCCTGTGTCAGTCTCAAGGGGTATCTGGTCTAGACCAAGCCTAAGGTAATGCCAAATCTCCTCTATCGTAATGTCCATCCAACGCCTGTCGCTAGGTTCAGCATTTGCAGCACCGACTTTCTCCCTTTCCGTGGTTGTCCATCTTAGAGGCTCCAAGGAAAGGAAGGTGGTTGCAATCTCTCCTGTAGGAAGGTCTACCTTCAAGTCAGGGGACTCCGTGACCCTCACCTACTCCTTAAACTTAGCATAGGCCTTAGAAGCACCAATGGCATTCACAAATGCCTCATACGTGAACGCCTCCATAGTAGCGTATTTATACAGTTTTTGATGGGTCTCATTCTCTAGCTTGTACATATGTTTGTGATCTCTCTAGGTTTTCCCCCATTCGAAGACCTTGGCGCTGATATCTTTCATGTCTTGGCACTTTTGGGCTAGCAAGTCCATCTGCATTTACTATTTGACTATCTCGCAAGTGGATTCAACGTTCTGGTGGACGATAGTCCAAAATCTAGCGTAGTCGTCTACAGCCATTTTCCAATCGACAAGGTTAGGGTTATGGTTTATAAGAAAAGTGTTCCTCGACCTAAGATTCTCCACCTCGGCAACCAAGTCAACCTCTCTTTACTCAGCCCTTTGGACCCATTTTCACAGGTCCACATTGGCGCGCTTGCACTCCCACAGAGAGCATGCCAAGTGCAAGACACACTTATAAGCCTCATCAAAGGTGCAATGAGACACCTCAGTCACTTCGAGCGAGAGTGTAGGCACGACACCAATCTTCATAGGTCGCGTCGGGTCCCACTTGAGCTGAGAGGCTGTTTAACGCACAGAGCGTAATAATCACATTAGCATAGCATAATCAACAAACTCGAAAGTTTTAGTGTAGCAACATAAGGACAGTTAATACTGCTACTTACCTGCACGAGGTTCCGCCTACTAAAGACGTTTGATCATGTCATCGACAAGTCCCTGAACAAACGCAAACTTGTCGAGGACCTCGACTCATGACTCCGCACGAGGTGGAGGGGGTCCAGAGACATTAGCAGTAGCACCTGTTACATGATTAAGCATGTCAGCAATAGCCAAAGTGGACTATGATAAGGCCATGTAGAGCCCAACTCACCAGCATCCAGCTACGGTCTTTCTTCTTGCCGATGCAAGACGATCACGGTAGCCTCGGTGGAGGGCCTTGCCAAGTCCATACAAGCCCCTTCCTCATGCGCTGGTGGTTTTTCTTTCAGGAGACCAAAGTCTTTTTTATTTAGGGGAGGTACATCTTTGTTGGTCATGAGAGGCTCCCTAATGATAAGAGCCCCTTCCCTAGAGACAGGAGCTCCCCTGTTCCTGACCAGGGCCCTTTTCTCCAAAATTGGGGCCTCCGAGTCTTTATTCATCGCCCCCATCCTAAGGGCTGATACTTCCTCATCACCTTCTTCTTCATCTTCTTCTTCCTCTACTAGCAAAAAGGCATGTTTGTGTCAATTCAAAACAAGTTAGCTCAAAATAGATGCTATGCTACGATGCAGTGCCTAGCGCAGCATAGCGTAGCAAACTATAGCAAAGTAAACATTACACAAAAACGCTTACCAATGGGGGGTTGCATCCTCCACAGCTTGAGGCGCAGTCTTCATCCCTCCTCTTCATGAAGGTTTTCCCTAACTAGGGGGGGGGGGTCTCTTCCTTCGCGACTCCTTGGGCACAGTCTCAGTCATGAGACATTCAACCCGTGTCACGCTACCGGCTATAACAGGGGGCATCTCTCCTATGCTGTCCTGGCCACGAATGCTACGAACTACCAGATCTTTAGTCGTTATAGACAATGACTCCCCAACCATTTCTGGGGGATCCTGGGCTTGCATAGTCTGGAAGACCTGTCGAATCCATAGCTTGGAAATCTAGTTGCGATCTAGCACGGACCAAACTCCATCCTCCTAGACCACCAGGAACTCCGCGAAGCGCTTCAAATAGCCTATGTAGAAGGCATGGTGTATGTTAGAGCAGGACTCTATTTGTTCACGGAGTCTTAAAATCTCAGCCTGCAAGCCGAAAACACAGATAGCAAAACAAATAGGACGCAAGACCAAAGCAGAAAATAGCAAAAGGCTCAAAACGAAAAGAACAAAGGAGACATAAAAACCTACTAGGTCAACGGTGTGCTCTCCCGCATCGAAACGCGCACTCGTGGCGCATGCCTCAGGGTCTTCTTCGCCTCCTAAACCTTCACAAGTGCCAGATGAGTCTTAGGAGCCATGGTCCTGCTTGCAGATTTACGACTTTCACTGTAGAAATTTGCCTTGCTAATCGATCAACACAATTGCTTCACGTTCCGAAATCGCCTTGTGCTCCGATGAGGGCTCTACGCTCTTACGAAAAAAATGGCAAAATTACCAGGGTTTAACCCCTATTTATGGCCACAATGGCCGCAATGGCAAGATGGGGAAACTTATCCCTCTCTCTCTCCGATTAATGTGGAGCACGTCGTGCAGCCTAGCATGCTCGCCACAACATCATAACACTGTTAGCATTTAAGCCTTGGCACGCTTCAAGCCAACTACTTACTTTCCTGGAAACAAAAGAAATAATAATATTTGTTTTTGATTAAGGGTCTGAAAAGACATTAAACTAGCAAACCTAGTGTAGTTGCACCCCTCAGGGTCCGAAAAGACCCTAAAACAGTAGTTTCAACCTGTTATGTTCGCAGTCCGCAATGATGTGAAACTAACCACATCCTTACACCAACAATTACCTCATCCTCTTCCACATAAGCAGTATCACATTTCCTAGCGGTTTTGTGTTTTCATTTTCACACTGGCAGTTTGATACTCCTCATACCCCCAATTTCCTTTATATATATATATATATATATATACTGTTATTTTGCATATTAAGATTTTGCATGTTGCAATATGGCAGTCCGAGATGACACTAAACTAGCAGTTTAGCATTCACGTGTCGACAGTTATATAGCTTCACACATTCCATTAGCAATTCTACACTCTTGCACCTTGGCGGTCTACCACAACCTTAAACTAGCAAACTTTCAATCTTTACATTACCACGCTTCGCAAGTATATCTCGTAGTCGCTTTACAAATTTGCGTTACACACAATCTCTGCCAAGAGACAACTCTTAACTAGGCTTTCATCTTATGATGGTAGGTCAAGCAAAAGATGGGAATCCATCATGACCTTGCCATGCCTTTGATGTTAGCAAGGCCACAGGGCAAGCTCACAAGATAGTTGAACCCCGACGTGATCAACTGGGGGTCGACTACAACTAGCATTATAGTAGCCTTAAAAGCATCCTCAGATTGGCCCAAGCATCTGGTCCAAGCACTAGACTTAGAGGCTGGGGATGTAACTGAGGATCCTCTTGTCGAGACACTTATGACCACGTCGAAGGGGAAGGTAAAAACGTTAAGACTCAGCTCCCTCTTAGACACACAAACACATAAAAGCATAGCTAAAATTCTGCAAGACCACATCGATGTCTTGACATGGTCGTACAGTGACATGCCGGGTCTAGATCCACGGCTGATTCAGCACAACATCATCCTAGACCCACACGTGAAGGCAGTCAAGCAAAAGTCTCACAAAGTTAAGCTGGAAATCGCACTAGCTATGAGGGATGAAATCACTAAGTTATACCAAGTAGGTTTCATCCGCGCGGTTGACTATTCAGAGTGGGTGTCCAACGTCATTGTAGTTTCAAAGAAAATGGGAGGGATACAAATCTATATAGACTTCTGAGACTTGAACAAAGCAACGATNCATGCTCTGCTATCCTTCATGGACGGTTTCTCCAGATACAACCAAATCCACATCAACCTAGAGCACTAATTGTCAACAACCTTCATGACCCCATGGAGAACCTTCTTCTATACCATGATGCCTTTTGGGCTCAAGAATGCTGGAGCAACCTACCAGCAAGCCATAACCTACATTTTCAGTAACTATATCTTAGAAACATTGAACGATTATGTGGACGATATAGTGATCAAATCCAAAAATGCAGCTAATCACCCACATGATCTAGGGGTAGCCCTCAAATGTTGCCAAATGCACGACCTACGCCTCAATCCTAAGAAGTGTGTCTTTGGGGTGAAGACCAGACGTATGTTAGGGTTCGTAGTATCGGAGGCCAGAATACAGGTGGACCTTGACAAAGTCAAGGCCATCATCAACCTAGTGCCTCCCACAAACCTCAAGGAATTACGTGGTTTACAAGGTAGAGTGTAATTCATTCAAAGGTTTATAGCTAGGTTGATCGATAAGTTACACCCCATGCAGCATCTTCTAAAGAAGGGGATCGAGTTCGAGTGGACAACCCAGTGTCAACAAGCCTTCGACGACCTGAAGAAGGAGCTCTCGCACCTCCCAACGGTGCACCCATCACGAAGGGATAAGCCTTTCTTCATATACCTTGCCACCTCTGATACATCCATAGTGGCATTGCTATGTTCAAAGCGGGATGACAATTCTGAGATACCAGTGTATTACCTAAGCCATGCACTAATAGCACACGAGGCGAAATACAACGAAGTGGAGAGGAACTGCCTAGCCGAAGTGTTCGCACTGAAGAAGTGATGGCATTACCTATCCCGCAGCACAACCAACATCATTTGCAAAAGCAATATACTCCGGGCTATCACCAACAACCTATACGAAAGTAGCAGGATAGCCCGATGGAAAGCAATAACCACGGAATTCGACCTATGCTACGTTAGCCAATCATCGACAAAGGGTCAAGCCATAGCAGCCCAACTTACGGCCTCGCCAGTCGACGACCAGGCAACCATAGATCCTAAGTTCCCAGACAAATACGTTAGCAACATCGCCATCGTCTCGTCGCATTTCGAAGCTACCTTGCATTTCGACGACGCTTCAACCGCCCGAGGAGGTAGCACCGCCGCCACGATCACATTCCCCTCTCGGGAAATGTACCCATCTACTTATCATTTTGTGTTCCCTTGCATCAACAATGTGGCAGAATATGAGGGGCTACTTAGAGGCCTCTTAATTGCCCAAGCGCTACGCATACAACACCTGGCTATCTGGGGAGATTCACAACTAGTCGTGAATCAGATCACCGAGGTCTACGCCTACAAGGCTGCGCACCTGCAACCTTACTGTGACCTAGCAAAAATCCTACTTAAGCAATTTGCAACCACTGATGTGCAACACGTGCCATGCAACGAAAACACCATAGCAAACGCCTTAGCTACCCTCACGTTAAACATCCCATCACATTCCTTAGCAAATCTACCAACCGTAATCACAAAGTGCGTAGAGCCTATCACTCAGGCAGAACACGTGGCCTCTGTCAATGCTGCGGATGCCCTAGAGTGGTACACCAACATTAAAGCCTATCTACAACACGGCGAACCCCTAGGTGGATTGACATCAGCCCAAAGAGATGCAATCTATAAGCACGCTCAACAATACGTGCTCATGGTAAATGATGCCCTGTCCCGACGATCCTATGACGAGATATTGCTAACATGCATAGGTCGCAAGCAGGCACAAAAGGTAGTTAATGAAGTCCATGAAGGGCTGTGCGGTGGGCACATAGCACCCAGGGCTATGGCTGTGAAAATTAGATGCCTAGGGTACTATTGGCCCTACATGGAGCATGACTGCCTGTTAAAAGTCAAAACGTGCGACACGTGCCAGAGATACACAAATCTCATACACATAGCACCTACAAACTTGCACCAAACACAAATCACGTGGCCCTTCCAATGATGGGGACTAGACCTCATAGGGCCTATCACGACTAAGTCCTCCGTAGGGCATAGCTTCATTATCACCACCACTGAGTATTTTACTAAGTGGGTGGAAGCCATTCCCCTAAGGAAAACAACATCTCAACAAATCTGCCATTTCATCCTCGACAACATCATAACTAGATTTGGACTTCCAATGACTATTGTGATCAACAATGGGCCATAGTTCAGCAGTACAGAAACCCGAACCTTCTGTAGCAATCTAGGCATTAAACAATCATTTTCTTCCCCTTATTATCCGCAGGCGAATGGGCAGGCAGAGGCTATAAATAAGTCCATCATCAACTTGCTGAAGTGGATGCTTAACAATAGCAAGAGGCGGTGGCACGAGCAAATCCTCTACATCCTCTAGGCCTACCGAATGACATGCCGAACCGCAACAAGTAAGACCCCTTACAGTCTTGTTTACAGATCTGAAGTTGTATTACCTCTTGAGTTGTAGGTACCCTCACTCCGGATGATCCTATCCGACGTTGTGAGCGAAGCCCAGAACAACAAGTCACGAACCATCAACCTCTACTCCATGGAGGAGGAACACGTGTAGACGCTGAGACGCATCGAGCACTATCAGAACAAATAGTAGCAGAAGCACCATGCAGACCTGCATCGACGGCCAGTGCAGAAGGGAGACCTCGTCCTCAAGGCCGTCCGTGAGCACGTGAGCAAATTCTCAGCCAACTGGGAAGGTCCTTATGTGGTCACTAAAGCCTTTGGAAATGGAGCCTTCAAGCTGGTAGACATGGACGACAACGAGTTCGCCAACTCGGTGAATCACTCATACCTCAAGCCGTACTACGTCTGAAGCACAACGGCAACAACAAGCACCATCCGCTACGACGATAAACTGGCAGTTGCACCAGGCACTGTCCGCTACAATAGTAAACTGGCAACAACACCGAGCACCGTCCGCAATGACGATAAACTAGCGTCATCGAGCAGCGCCCGCTACGACTATAGACTGGCAACAACCGTCCACTACGACGATAAACTAGCATGTACGATCTGTTGGGACCTTAAACCAGCACAGTGGTCCGCTAGAATCTTAGACTAACGCACGATCTACCAAGACCTTAACCTAGGTTCACGTCACATCCCCAGCATGTACCAGCACCAAATACACATCAAACGAGTGGGCACGATGCTAACGTGCAGGTGGGACGTTGTAGCTCTAGAACACGGTTCACGATGCACTGAGAATGCGGTCCAGGACATACGTGACACTGCCACCCTTGACATCATGCTAACCCTTCGAAGATGCTATATGATGTCGCACTGGCCCTTCGAACCTACCGTTGCCATGGCCCATCGCCCTGAAGGTAGTTCCTGGGTTAGTTCCCGCATCTGGAGTGCTAGCAGTATTGTGGCCTAGCCATAATATTGTTACTCTCCAGTCCCCTGCCAATGTTTTGGCTTGCCCGACGTTTAGCTATGTGGTAGCTGATCCCATAGCTAAATTAAGCATGCATGCCTTTGGCGGGGATTCTAGTGCATTCGCACCAACAATGACCCCCGGCGCCTCGGAGGCTAGCTCCTCCACGCCGGTGCTACCAAGGCTGCTGTTGGCCTTCCAGCTTTGGGCATCTCACACCAACGATGGTGCCCAAGAGTTACAACAATGCCAGCAGCCAGTAAGACCTATGCCCTAGTGAGTGCGTCTTGCTACGGTAGCAAATGCTACCGCATCGCGAAGTGAGTGCCTCGACTAGCTCAACTACTTCAGAGTGCAAATTCCAGCACGTGTCTAACACAACTCACCATATGGAAGGTGTCTGTAAGAAGGTCAAAACCCTTCACAGATGTAATGCAACTCATCCTATGAAGGGGGCACTTGTCCTACAGGAGGTTGAAGAACAGCGCACCAAAGATGAAAACACAAATGAGCCCCTCAGAGCACTTCGACGAGGGACTCTGCTAAACATCATCTTTGCTCTCTGCCTTAACCTCTGCAAAACCAATGCAACACTCTCAAGTGTGGCCAAGCAACGTCTCAACACTCACCAAGCGACAACCTTAGCATTTCACCTACTACGGTGTTTCATATTCTTTACCAACATCTATCAAACCTATTCTCCACACGTCGACAAAGAGGGGCCAATGAAACACCCTAAAAAAATACGGAATCATTCTTGCTTCACCAGGCCTTGCAACTCGCGCAACACCATGATAGTTCTTCAGGAGGAGAACTCTCTGAGGTCAGGCCATCCAGTTTGGCAAATTTTCTACTTTGGGTGTGGATAGGCTCTACATCATCCTGCCTGTCCACCAAAGTAGCCCGCCCAGCAAACAACCTACCTGGAAACGGTACGCGGAGTTGGCAGCAGCATTCTGGATGCGCAGAAAATAGTTCTGCAAGTTTTCTAAGTGACGAAATCTGCTACGCTACACTACGCCTCGCTATATAGCGTAGTAAGATTCAGAAAACAATGGCAGAACAAAGTGCTACGCTATGCTACGCCACGTAGCGTAGCATGATGATAGCTTCACTACCACTCCCCTCACTCGATTTCAAGTTCTGCAACGATGTCCCTTTTCATCAAGAAACAGCGAACCATGTCTGCTACTACGCTACGCTGAGCTACATGGTGCAGCGAGGCATAGCAATCCTGTGGAAGAGACAGAAGGCAGCTCGAAGGGTAGAAACCAGCGAAGTTTGCAGGACTTACATCGTAGGAGACAAAGTTTGCAAATTAGTAGAACTTTCGTGACTAAGGCCAGTTGCTATGCTACGCTACACTACGTAGCGTAGCGTAGCGTAGCAAGCATGTAACACACACGTAGTAGAATGCGCAATAAGGTGCTACGCTACGCCAAGCATGCTATGCTACAAAGCACAGCAAGGCATGCAGGTGGTTGTGCGACATCAATGCACTTCACCTAATTGGACCATTGTCACACGTCTCCAAACGCTGACGACGCAATTACAGCGTGGTAGGATTGCAGTTATTGCATGACAGGTTCGCATCATAATGGTCTTGTAGGTCTAACGGTCATACATGGCACGAGTGACGCAAGTAAAACAACGAAGGCCCAAGGCACGTAGCATCCAAACCACCCCCTTCGCATACCCTCGATCCTATAAATACCCCGGCAAACAGCATGCAAAAAGGTTCGCATTTTTTTAGAAAAAGGCTGGCAGTTTCTAAAGAGCTCGCTGAAGCAAATAACTTTCAAGGGTGGGAACTTATTTGAACTCCAAACAAACTTCTCCTCTCTCCATCATTGTAACATCAAAGTTATCTATTTGGCACTGCAAACAGTGAGCCTTTCTCAGTTGGTGCTTTATCCTGTCTCCATTCTACCACCTTGGTAGAATCCCGCATCGTTAGTACCCAAGTCAGCGTCCAAGCATACAGCCCTTTTGCTCGACATGCCCTGATCACTCTCAGGATCTCTGCACTCCGTCACGCTATGCAACTGATTGTATCCACCCTGACAGAGCAAACTTGTAACTTCGGAGCAGTGCATGTTTCTAACTACACTTTACTTTATTTCTTGCTTGTCATCTCATTTTGCATTATTCTTCTGTTTTACTCACCTTCAAGCATCACTTCACATTATTGTTGCATTTTACACTGTTATCCTTCTGCTTTATTTACTTTCAAGCATCATTTCGCATTTCGCATTATTTATGTCACAAAAGGCTATATAGACACCGATGTAATTCCCTGTCTGATTGACCAGACCGTTCAGGGCGCCCCATGTCCACACACACCCAGCATGGCCCTCCCGCGGGTACAGGGTCAAAACTGTTGCCCCTGCTGACCCCTCGATGTTTTCCAGCTGTCGATGTTTTCAGTTGTAACATTAATCATGTTCATGCACTTGGTTGTAGTAGTACCCCCTTCTATGTCCATCCCTTTCATGATTTCTGTGATCCCTACATCTACACTACTCATACTCTTCATCTTCCAAATTAGAATGTCCTAAGTAATATTCATGGCAGTCATGAGTTCTCCTCTCTTCCCTATCATGATCCTTGTACTTTTGCCTCCTTTTGTCAGAGTCTTCTGACGATCGTGAGGATGCAAATGAAGTAGAAGGAGAATAGTGCCAACTTGTCTTCCTGTGATGACTCTGATGTTTGTCTCTGTGGGATCTAGCAAAAACTCTTGGCCTTGAGTCCTACTCATAGCTTAAGTCTTTTGCCTCGTACTTGAGTATCTCTACTAATTTGAACTATGATTTATTCCTAATAGGTTCCTCTAGTTGAATGATAGGAGTTTGTGACTGGAACTCATGATTTTGATGGATTTGTTCAGTAATGAACGCATATCTGTCAAGCTCCTCCAAGACAATAGTAGAATTGACTATCTTTCCTTTGTCTTGTTCATGTCTTACTTTCATGGCATGGTCATTCCTTAGGTACTTATTAGTAGGTTCATATGGTCAAGTCATGTATTTGGTTTCACGATACCCTCTAAATGCTTCACTTAGTTTCATCTTCTTGAGAGCAGTTTGGAGCATAATGGGTGCTAAACATTTTGGTGGTAGAACAACATTCCCTTGAAGATCTCTCCACTTGAGTTGCCCATCCTAATGAAAGATGAATGTGAAATTAGGAGAGTAAGGATCATGATGAGCATATGATATCCTTGTCTACATTGGCATACTTCAATCTTCTTCTTTTTTGATTCTATCACTGCTTATCCATAGTTTCTTGGCAAGTGATGTTGTATCCTTGTTTGAAGCCATAGTGTATTTAAGATGTTTGTTTTAAGTGTGTTTTTCTTAGAATGGTGAATGATGAGTGGCAAGATACCCCTACACTCAACCATACAAATATGAGCGTTACACGCGCGATCAGTTCGAACTCCATAGACGGACTAGTTGTGGCATCTAGACAGTTAGCCGTAGGTCGCAGTTCGTTGTCTTCCCACCTGGACTAGTATTAGCTTTGTCACGTATAGTTTAGTCCAAAGTGAGGTGTATGATGGGTTTCTAATCTAATGCTACTCCTGAAGGCAACAGAAAGTAATATTATCTAAGCTAAGAGAGAAAGGGTAAGAAAGAATCTAAGCTAGCCTAAGTGTGATGACCATCCATTCCTTGATTATCCGTACACATCTTGGACTTTGTGCATGACTACTACTGGGATTACCAAGCACAGATCCTAGGTATGCTATTGGGTTACCAAGTAGTCACACTTAAATGCTCGTAATCAAGTCATACTCATTCTTCATTTTAACATGAGATAAGGGTGACAAGATATTAACTAGGAAAGCGATAAATACCAATTAAATAATTAATTAAACTAAGTGAATGCTGCAATGAAGAAGTAATCTCGATATTTATTGCTAATCATGTGCATGTCCAAGTACGTCACACTCGAATAAGGATGTCGTACAATTACATTCACCACACTATGGGCATACATTGGAAAATATTCTATCTCTGGAGGGATAAAACTGCCAGAGTTTCGCTAAGGGACTGGATCTAGATGCGAAACAAGGGAGCGCCACCTCTTATTTATAAAACTGGCAGCGGGCTGTGATATCGCATACGCGATATCGCAGTCGTCCAAAACGCGACTCATCAGTGAAGTTTGACTTTGTGTTCCAAGTACAACAAACTTTGTGAAATCAAGTACTAAGCATACATTGACTTGTCTTCGGCAACAACACCAATGATGAGCGATGGAGTAATCCAACACCCAACCATACAAGATATGAGTGTTCACGTGTAACCCAATTGTAATCCATAGATAAGGCAATGTGATTATGCTAGTAATTAGTTAAAGTTTAGGATTGTTGTCTTCTGATGAGACGCGATATCGCATAGGCCACGATATCGCGTATGCGATATCACA
>MNCI01000745.1:164482-210242 GCA_015680685.1 Gnetum montanum | reverse complement strand
TTAGACAAAAATAATTCCTTGGGCTACAAGCACTGGTTATGGAACTAAAAATGTTCCCTCTAACTAAGGCCCTTCTCGCTTCCCATTCTCTCCTCATTTGTTTCGTCGAGATGGTGGTGGCTCTTTCGTGATGCATTCTTGTTACTTCAAGAGGATGGATTGGCCGAATGCATTAATGCAAAGTCACTGGATGTGGTTGGTTTGAGGCTGGAGTTGGAATGAGATTTGCCAAGTCACATTAATCATGCAACACACAAGGGGCTATACACCACCTTGTTCTTGGGATTCCATTCCATTCTCTTCTCTCCACCCTTCTCTCCATTATTCACCTCATTGCTGGTTGTATCATTAGTTTATATTTTGGTTGATGCATTATTTTCTTTTTGGTAAATTCTTGCGGTTAAGACTTTAACTCTTGTTCCAAATGACATTCCCAAAGCCTATGGACTCTTTGAATGTGGGTTTGTCAGGACATTAAGGGCATGAGCCTACTTTGGGCAAGACCCATTGACATTCCTCTTTGGGGCACAGTTAAATTCTTTCCCTTAAACATTTTCGTAATTGATTTTATTTTGTTCATTTCCATCTTGATATCCACTTCATTGGTGTTATAGTTGTCCCTTTTTATCTATCTATCTTATTCCTTTTCTTTCTCCATTCTAATGCTACCAGGAGGTTCATAATTAGTCATGGGGGTACGGGGCTCGATTTTTTCGATTTTCTCCTAGCCCCGATTTTTTCAATTTTTTCCTAACCCCTACACCTTCGGTAGTCACCATTAATACATCTCCAAATCCGCAATTAGCCATACCACAACTCAGCCAATGGACTTACATCAAAACAAGGTATCAATTACATGATGATTCATTTACCCTTGCTAATATAAGATTGTGTTGTGTGTGCAGATGACCATCATACAACAACGGAGGGGATCTGGAAGGAACATTTGGAATGGAGCAGTGCTGAAAGCGGCTATGCAAGGAGCAAGATCGATGGCGTGCTTACGGATGGATAACAAAAGGCGCAATCTTGGCGTTGGTAGCAGCAACACTTCTTTCTCTCTCTCTTTCTCAACTGCCAACTAAGGTTTGATGTCAATGTAATAAGGTATTCACTCTTGTTATCACGAACACCAGTTTTGTTGAGTCTTGTAATGATGATCCGTTCACATGTCATCCCATTAGTTCCATTCACCTCAATAATCCCATACCTTCCCAATATTTTGTAGGGAACTCGAGGACAAGTTTTCATTTAGTCATGGAGGTATGATGAGACGCGATATCGCATAGGCCGCGATATCGCGTATGCAATATCGCGGTCCGTCGCCAAGTCTATAAATAAGAGGCAGCTCTCCCTTGTTTCCTCATCCTAGGCTAGACAGTAGGGAAACTCTAGCAGATTGATCACTCCAGAGATAAAATATTTTCCATGTGCCCACAGTAGGAGTCCTAAAGTGAACGGATCTTTATTCGAGTAATATTGTACTTGAACACAAGTTGTGTACGGCAATAAAGACGAACTTCCTGGATAAACCTTGTAGTGCATGGAATACGATTTTATTTAATGTTATTTATTGCTTTCTCTCTCACCCTTATCTCCTAGTAATGCGGAATGAGTACGACTTGATTACGAGCATTTAAGGATGTGTACGAATGATTAAGGAACGGATGCTCATTGCACTTAGGCTAGATTAGATTCTCTTACCCTTTCTTCCTAGTTAAGTGCCTTAGTAAGACCACTTCGAGCACGTGCATTACGCGTGGTGATCTTAGCAATGATTAGCGTTTGGTAGCCACGGTTGCATCGGTTCAGGGTGTGTATGGTAAGTGGGAACGAATGCTGACGCTAGGTTAATTTAGACTTAGTTCATTAATTAGAGTTAGTAATTAGTTTCTCAATCCTTCACCTTGTTAGCATAGGAGATAAAAACATAAAAAACTATAAAAATCATATACCTCAAACTTGCTTAACCATACACCGTGACAACTACAAGTAAGTCTGGGAAGACAACGAATGGTTAACCTTAAGTGTTCCATGAGGCATGTAGGCACTTAGTCTACGGAGTTCGACTGGATCGCGCGTGCTATGCTCGTATTCATATGGTTGAGTGTAGGTGTACCTTGCCACTCATCATCTTCCCACATGAAGCTAGTAGTGAGGTGCATATGGTTTAGCTCTTAGTGAGGTGTATGATATATTGATGTTGGTGGACCATATCTCCTAGCTAAGATGGTAAAGTGTGAAAAGAGTTCTGAGTTTAGAGAAAATGGTAAACACTATTCTAGCCTATCCTAAAGCAATGAGCATTCGGTCCTAATCTTCCATTCACATCTTGGGCTTCATGTAACTACCACTAGAATACCAAGTGTACCACCATTGGGTGTACCAAGCGATAGGACTACTGGGTTACCAAGCAGTCACACTTAAGTGCTCGAGATTAGTCATACTCATTTCACTTAACAACAGTAATGATAAGTGCATGAAAAAGTAAATCATTAACTAAGAAACAGTAAGAAAGTTATTCTAAGTGGAAATAGTAAACATTATGCTAAGTAAATAGTAAATCTAGAAGAACGATGCAATAGTATGAAGTAGCTCGACCTTTATTTATGGTCACACTTGGGGTTGAGAACAAAATGCTCGAATAAAGATGTTGTTCACTAATTTACACTACATTGCGAACATTCACACTTCTAATTGCTAAATCTAAGTTCACAAAAACAAGCTAAAAGAGTTTTGGTAAGGGTAAATTGAATTCATTGTTGGACCATGTGCCTAAGTGTCGTATAGGTAGGCACATGTGGAACGATATTGGATATCCAATGTCATATCATGAGCTTCGATATTGGATACGTACTATTGTGGCTTCGATATGCTTGATATCATAGCTGAGATAAGAGGATCTTATCAACTTCCTTATGTCATATTGCATGAATATGGTAGATTTGGACATCATAAAAGATTTAGGTATCACAAATAATTTTCATTCACTTTACTCCAAAATTTTGGAAGGATATGCACGCACACGCTCACACAGAGCGATAATGCCATTTTGATTGGGCCTGCTCTTCCCTCCACTTCCTCTTCCCGTCTCTGCTTCTGCTGCTGCTTTGAAGTTGAGCAAAATCACATAATCATGGCGGCCCCTGCCATCGGCATGTCCGCCTTCACACCAGCAGCTGCTCCGAAGCATAAACTTCCTCATCATTTCAGCTTGTGGCCGCTGAGCAGCAGCTCAGTATTCATTCCATTTACGGAAAGAAGGCGAGCAAGGAGGCAGCTATGGCCTGTAAAGGCCTCTCAATTGGACGTGGACGTGGACCTGGAGGCGCTTCTGAGCAGGGCCCAGGGTTTCCTGTATACTCTGGCCGATGCCGCCGTGGCTGCATCCGACACCGTCGTTGTTGATTCTGCGGCTCCTGCCAAGAAATCCGGCTGGTTCAGCTTTTTAGCTGATGGACTTGAAGGATTTCTCAAGGTATTTCGCTGGTTACCTTTTTAGCTTTCGTTCCATTTCATTTGCAATGCTTCTTATCTTAGCAGCTGCAACACCATGGTCAGGAATGTTCAAATATCGTAATTTATCCCAGCATGTTCTTGTAATTTCACTGTTTTTATCGCTCCACTGAAGTTTAATTTTGGAAACTAGAGATTTTGTTCCAGCCAATACATTCATGAAAACCAAAAAACGAGCTCAACAAAGTGGCTAATTACCACTGCATGAAAAAAATCATGAGATTTTGTTTTTTGCAGAAATATTATATTTAAAGCATAAAAAAAAACACTTTACTCATCCTCAAGGATGACTTCGGACTAACATAACCTACATGTACCTTCTTCCCGTTGCACTGTTACTATGTTTGTGTTTTGTTCTTTTGGGCTGACTGTTAACAGATTTTAATTGTAGGTTCAAATCCTAGTTTGGGGCACAACTGAATCCATGTTTATCGTCTTTTCTTAGATGATGTAAACTCAAATGAGGCATGTTGATAAAACTGCGAAGTCTAATTGAGATATGAGCTGTAACCTACTGGACAGTGGAATCCAAAGAATTATTTTTAATGTGTCTGAAGCTAATTTTTTTCTTTGCTTCTACTTTTGACCTTAAGCTCTTTAACTTAAAATTACTTTGCATCTCCTTCTCTATGGTATTCCAAGTCTTGAGCCATTGTATTCATTGAAAGTAATTTTATATTTCTGTTGAAACCTATTTGAATTCCTGTGATGAAAGAGTGGAATCCTTTTTGAACTGCTTTGTCCTTATGCTGTAACATCCTTGCACAGAACACAGACATTTATGCAGCTTAAAGCAACATATAATATGCAGCATGTATTATGGATTTAAACACACTCTGCTTCTGTTCTGAAAAAAACCATGGATTCATATGAAATAATGTTATCTTCTAAGAGATATTGTTGAATGAGAGAGTTTATACAAACTATGGTCTATGGACACGGGTGTAGTCTTGTTCAAGGATCATCAATTGCTCCAGTATGATATCGTGCATCTTGTTACTCTTATGCAAGACAATTAATCTTTAAGCATCCCTTATAAAAATTGTAATCCCCTTTCCGTTTCTCTTCAACATGCTATCTCATGACTTTTACGATATATTATGCAGAATGATACAAATGCCTCTGTTTCAAGCCATTCACTTCAAATACTTATTGTAGCATCCTTGAGTAATGCTTATCTCATATATATATAATTTATGCGGGATTGCATCGCGGCAGTTTAGCCTGGTATGTGTTCTATTACTTTTAACAGGTAAGGGATAGCAAGTCAACCGTGAAGGTGGAAATAGGCAAAAGGACATCTGAACGCATATGTTTCTTTTTAAATAATAAAATTAGGTCAACTTCAAAAGCAGTTGTTAAATTGTGAAATATTATATGCATTGTTTAAATAGATGGGTTGGATGTGCAATTGACAATTTCATTTATTTGGCTTTTAACATAGGTTTTGAAAGACGGGCTTACAACTATCCATGTACCATATGCATATGGTTTTGCTACAATCACTCTCACGGTGCTAGTGAAAATAGCTACCTTTCCATAAACAAAAAAGCAGGTAAACACAATTGTATCTTGTATGTGTCACTCTATTTTTCTTATGTGAGAAACATGCTTTATGTTTTTACTGAGTTGAATTCTTTGTATGTATACATTTAATACAGTTATGTCATTGAAGAGTTTTTATCATTCACCTTAGATTATTGTTTATGAATTTTCAAAACATGTTAGCCTCATTACCCATTTTTCTTACAAAGCACAACCATACAGTAGCATCGTTTCTCTTATTCCTTTTGAACTAGGCTGTGCATGTTACTGGAGATATTTCTTCCATCCTGTAGGCCAAATGCCTTTGATGTGATATTAGTACCTTTGAAGCATATGATCACTTTTCAGTGCTACTTGAGCTTCTTTTGAAAATGAATGACCCTACCATTAATGCTTTGTTATATGTATTGCAACCACCATTAAGTTTGCTTTAATCATCTCTTTGACTTTTGTCCATGAGTATTATGTCAAGACTAATCACCATGCATCTGTTGTAATTTGATATGGTGACTTATAGGGTGTATCAATTATTCTTTTGTTCAATTCATTTTTTTCAAAAAAAATGTTTGACATCAGAAATCAAAGTAGTTTCAGCCATGCACTACCTAGTTTTGATACATGTCGGTGTTTGGAAACTGAATGCTACCGCCTTTCTCTGGTAGGAAATCATGTGTACCTTGTGTTACCCCTTTGGCCAGTTCCAAACCTCTTGATCCAGCAGATTGAGTGCCTTCATCCGTTCAATTAGCAATCCTAAAAATACATTGGAGTATTTAAAATTTATATAAAAGTATGCAATGCTGTGTGTTAAGAATATCTTTCAAAGGTACACCGATAATTTGAATGAAAAATTTATGTAATTGAGCTTTAGGCACCCACTAACAAAGATTCTGAGAAATTGGTGACGAGGCTTACACAAAATGAAAAATAATCCATGTGACACTTCCAAAGCTTTGCACACAATGGTAGGCTAATTAATAGTCCTTAAATATTTATACGAACTACAGTATTATCCTATTATATACAACTGAATGTCAACATCCTTATTATTAAATGAAGATTTCCTTGTTCTTGATTCTTGGAGTACACCATACTTATGAAATGCTGATCAGAATCTTAATTCCTGCAATCAACAATCTCAATGTGGCTCACCTTCATCTGGAGTGGTGCTGGAATTGTAATTTTGATTCCAGGCAATTCCAGATGATTTCAACTTGTTTGTTACATTTTGTTAACAGAAGTACATATGTTTTTCAAAGTACAGAGAACTCTGATAACATTTTAGGTTATTTCAATGTTGTGATTCCAGATTCTGGATCATGATTCTAAGTGATCTACGATTTGGAATCTCTAAAATGAAAACAATAAAATGTGATCCGATCCACATTTCAGAAGGATGGAGTAAACACATTCTTAGTTTAAGAATACAATAGTGTGATTTTCGTATATGAAATTCAATGCACTGCAACTTTGTTTTTATGTCCCAGGAAATTAATGCACACTCCTATCACACAACAATTCGGTTGTTGTCTATGCTGCACTTCACACAGTTGCAGTCATTTCAAATTTCTGTTTAAACTAAAATATTATTAGAAACCTGTTGTGTTTCCAATATGTTTTTTGGATTCATTTTATGTTTTTCATTGTAAGAATGTAAAACCTGGGCAAAAAATTGTATTTCTGATAACTATAGTCTTGGACATTGCTTTCAGGTCTTTTCTCTTTTCTTGTGTAAATCTAGAGCCATGCCTCTTTGCTACGTGTTAACATATTAGTGACATGTTTCAAATTTGAATGGGACACACATTTTTGATTGTGTTGCAATTTTAGTTTTCCTTTATTCTATTTTGTTAAAAAAAAATTATATGATTGTTGTAGATGAGAAGAAGATTTTATTATGTGGAGTTTCTATTACGAGGAACTTTCTTTGACTTTTAAATTAGACATCACAAGTTTGATTTCTTTGGTTGGAACAAGGCTGAGCAACCAGCTAGAAAAGTAGCCGATTGGTATTTTTACATGCTGCTAATTGTGACCCTTATACATTAGGTAGATGAAAAAAATGAGTTGGAACATAGTTAGGATAGCAGTAAATGTGTTAGGAAATAGGGAAGCCAAATCTGTAGAAGCACCTCTCTGATAAATACTTATATATGGTTGCAAATTTCTGTTTATAACTACTGTGATGAATTGCAACTTCTGTAACAGTTTGTAACCACTGTGATAAACTGTAATCGTGGCTAGACATCCCTATTTTTGGGCTTTGACAATTGTAATCATCATCTCTATTTGTTAGGATGTTACATGTTGTAACAGCCGATAATTTATTGGCAATCACTGTCGTCCATCAGTTGTTTGGCTGGGAATCTATTTAAGAGATATCTGGAAGGTGTTTGAGGTATGCCGAAGGGAAGATAGATAGAGTTGGGAGTGTTTATAATTCTATAGATGCTCTATTCATTCCTGAGTAGCCTTGTACATTTCTGATTTTTGGAGTACAACAAAAGCTTTACGTGAATTTCCATCGTCTATCTCTTGCATTCCTAAAGAATAATGAAAGTTCTGCTGGTTTCCATTCAATGTAATCTCTGTGTTATCTTTCTTATCAATTTTATTTTCTGGCTTGTTTTACTTCCACTGAATCAAAGCAACATATTTTTTCTTAGGCTTGTCATCCAGGCAATATTTCAAGTTCTTGTTTTTGTTGCAGTTTGACTTGATTTGAATTTTGGTTGGGGGATGCAACTGTGTCTGAGTTGTACATGATGACTTATCAACATGTAATAATGATTTTATGATTAGCATGTTAATTTCTTATCATTTAGAAGGAAATCATAATGTTTGGCCATCTAAGTAAGTTAAAGGACATGCAATGGAAGAAAAGCAGTTAAATAGTTACTTGAGAACCTAAAAAATATAAATTTTCATATATTTTCAAATGTTTTTTTAAAATGCATTTGTGTTTCACAGTAAATTGTTTCAAAGTTCTTGGCGTTTGTGAAATTTTGGCTGCTTGAATAAATGCTTCAGCAGAAATTTTGCGTGTTTTTTATTTTAGGAATATTGTTACTAAGAAAAAGAAAATTGTGTAGTCTTAGTAAAAATGAAAAGTCTGATCATCATTATCATCCTAGCCTTATCCCAACAGAATGGGGTTGGCTAAAGTCACCATTTGCACCAGCCATGAAACATGATTTCTTATTTCAAGAGTCAAAGATTCCATTAAGATAAGCTTAAACATAATTTCTTCCCTCTTTTTTCATTGTTTAAAATTTAAATCACAGTAGTTGTGTATTAAATAGTAAGAATTTCACGTTTTCTTGATTATGCCAATTTTATCTGCTTTCTTGACTTTTTATGTTTTTTATGTAGGTGGAATCCACTATAGCTATGCAAAATCTTCAACCTAAAATCAAGGCAATCCAGAATAGATACGAAGGTGATAAGGTTGGTTCACACAGATACAATATTTGGCATGTGGTTTGTATGTAATTAACATGCAGCAGGTTGCAGGCAACAGATGTCTGGCTTCCTTTATGTTTCCTAATTTAATCTCAGGAATTGTAGTTTTACGCCATGCATCAGCCTATCCATAGGTGTAAAATAAATCATATATTAAAAATGCCTTTTGAAATATTTCAAAGATTAGAATTGCCGACGCTAGTAGATCAAATGATGTATACCTGGCAAATCACAAGTTAAGATTTGAATTTTGTCCATAGACATATTTCCTTGTCTTGTCAGTGTAATATATACATTGATTTCTGGTGCTGGATGGTAAGAGGGTGCATACAATTATGGGTTCTTGTAATTTCACGTGGATCTATATAACATAGCAGCACTCCCATTCAAAATTTAGCACTCCAACCTTTGGGAGCACGCACATGCTCCCAATTGTTCAGTAGCACCTCCCAAATGTGAGTGTACTGCAGGTTCAAGAATATGTTTCTGTTCATGCTTTTGATTAGTGGTGCATGCTTCTGCTTGTGCTTCTGGTGTGATGCATGTGGGGTGCATAGGTGTTCATGTGAGGGCGTAAGTGTTCGTGTGTAATGTGCAAGTGTTGGTGTGAGTGCACAGTGGACAGGTGCATATTTTCAGCATAAAAATATGTTTTTTTATGCATGAACTGACCTTAAGAAGAAAGAGAACCTTGAATGTTTTCTTTTTATTGCCCTTGATGACATAGATAAAGCCTTTAGTTCCTACACATTATTGATAGTTAGCTTATTACTGATGACTATATTACTTTGATGGTTGTGATAAATGTTTTAATTCATGTTATTTTTGTTTTATAGGTTGTATCATGGTATTTTTACTTGCTACCATTTGCCTTTGGTTAGTGAAACGTTGAATTGTCTGCACTTTTCAAGAAAAAGTGTTATTAAACAAGTTTTGAAAAGGACTTTATTGAAGACATGGCATCCATCATCTTGGTGCCTTTATCTCATCTATGATGGGCTGACTGTTAAGGTAGGCAAATGATTTGACAATGACTCACTATGGCCGTCTACCTGGACACATATTTTTAATGTGCCTTCAAGAGATGACACTAGTTTGTGCATATTAACTTGTATTTTAAATTCAAACACAGATAATTTTGTAAAGGATTCTGAAACTATTTTTTCTCTGGGTATTTTTGACATCTATTCTCACCTTGCTTGCCCCACAAAACATATGTTCAAACTTATTTCGGTGTGTACTTCTGTACTCTTAAGTGATGTGAAACATAGATTTTGATGCCTCTACTTTTCTAAGAGGCAGACATGACATCACATTGGCAGCCTTAATAAATGATCGTGTTGGGGAATTGGAAAATATTTTACACATATACAATAGTATAGGGAAACCCTTATTGGTGCATGAACCATTTTCATTGCTTTACATTTGGTGTTTGGGTTATGCTATATTCAAATAAATTGTGGGTCTTTAGATTAATTGGGACATGATCATTTGGATTAATTATTAGCTTTGTGGGAATCTTCTATAGCTTTTTTCTTATTTAAATGGTTAAGCCCTAAATTGTGGTCATTGACGATTGAGTTCCCCGGTTATGTAGTAATGCAAGAGTATTTTTCATTAACTTGAGAAAAGTAGGAATTGATGTAGATTTCTTGGTTGGTACAAAGGGAGGGAATAATTCCATAGGAGTCGGAAGAAGAATAGTGAGAAAGATTAAATTGCACCATGTGATCGCTTATCATTGGATCTGATGGATCATGGCATTTTGATATCAGGGTATTGTAGCGCTTCCATTAGGGTGGTATCAGAGTGGTATTAGAGTGCAGGTGATGCCTTGCACACACCTTGGAAGACCAAGCCTCCTTGAAGGGTCTGATGCGGGAGCATCTTCCATTAAGCTGAGAAAGAGGAGGAGTTGATGCACCCCTCTGGGTAGGTGGAGAGGGAATGAATAATCCCACGTGAATTGGAAGAAGTGCAGGGAGAAGAATAAATTTCACCTGCTTTGTTTTGTTGTTTTACTTTGTGTTAACTGTTGTGCTATTTTGTTCTACATTGCCATGGTATCTTGGTAGTTTTGATTTTGCAGAAGTGAACATATTTGTGCAAGCAGACATTTAGCTAGGGTTTGTTGCAAAAACCGTCAGAGGCACAATGGTTTTCAAATTTTCAAAGAAATTCATTATACTTAGATTTTTGAAGAAATCCTCATGGATTCCAAGAAGAACAAGGTAAATCTGCAGGCGCTATTCAGATATATGAATGGATTGAAGAAAGCTGTGGACATGATGGTCTTCCCATGAAGATGTTGGAAGATATGCTTGGGGATGAATCTGTAGATGAAGGGGAGATTTCATGTCAAGATGAAGCAGTGAATGCTTTTGCAAGGGCCGACTCCAGGCTATCTTCCAATGATGCCAGATCAATGGTGATATGTCAAGGAATCTGATAAATAGGCCATGGGTTTTACACAGTTTCTAGGGTTTCAGTATTGAAGATCTCTATGAAAGGTGGGGAAGTTTTTGGCTGATGCTGAATTCTCCAACTATTCTCAAACCATGATGACTATAAATACCATGTCTCATACAATCATTTTATTTATAGAGCTTACAGTGATATCCAAAACTGCCTCCGGACGCCTCATCATATGACATGGTTGAACTAGGTTATTATCCATTGTAAGACACATTGTATTATTTACTTTACAATCAGTTTGCTCAGCAACTGATATATTTTCTTGCATGGCGTCATCCAAAAGACCATATAAATAAATGTATACCAACCTCTTCAGGCATGGAAGGGAAAAATACAGAACAAGAATCACATTGCTCAGGTTCAATCATTAGAATTGATGACATTTTTCATGGTGGTGGATACTTTCATACACATTTTTACTTGCCATAACTGCCTCAAGCGTCTGGCTGAAGGGCCAGTTTTGGCATTAACCAAGTTAATTTCAAGGTACCGATCCATACATCATATATATGAATTTACATTACATACATTGAAGAAAGCAGCCAGCACATCAAATAGTTGTCTGTAATTCAATATTTTGTTTGCAATTATAGTAAGAGAAGAGTAATTGATATAGTTAATTTTGGAAATACATTTTAAAATGTAATTAACGGCTGTACCTATATTTTACCAGTTAAACAAATACTTTTATGAAGTTCGTTAAAATAGAATCATATCATCAGTCAAGCATTTTCTAGGATTTCGTTTCTAATCCTTTAAATATTTCAGGAACGCATACAGCTTGAGATAGCACGGCTATACAAGCAAGCTGGTGTGAATCCGTTGGCAGGTATATTTGTTTTGCTTATTGATTTTGTCTTTCTGCACCGTATTTAGATCTGCCCCTTTTTTTGACTCACAATTCACACCGAATCCTTAAGTGTTACTTATCAAACAGTAAGCTATGTGATAAAGTCTTAGCTAGTTAACTTAACAAGTAAACAATCTTGTTTATATATATGGAGCGCATTTAACTGGTGTAAGAATTTTACTTTCACCTGGGCAACCAGGAACACAGTTATAAAATCTTAATATACGGGTTTTTAAACACGCTTAGCCCTGTTAGTAACAGTGTCTGTTACAACTGTATGATTGGGTGGTGCTGTTATCGGATTACCTTATGATTTATGACCTCATCAAAAATATCCTCTTTAAAAAATAAAAAACTTCATTCAGATAGATGCTTTCGCAACTGGAGTGTCCGGACCAATGCTCTTTGGCTATGGAGAGACAAGTTTATTTAGACATCGTTACAATTAGCAACAATGACTATTTTGATGACAGTTATCTTGTTAACAGCAATGTTTATTTATTTATAGACAAAATTTCAATGGTTTGAAGTCTGGTTTTGAGGCACTTCTGATAGAAGACTGTATCTTTAACCATTTTGCTTCTTGAACTCTAGACATGTGACCCGACCACAATAGTTACAGGAGTTGCCTTCTTTCGAAAAACAAAAGAAAAAAGACACTATCTTTAAGGTTTCTCAGTATCATTCCTAATTCTTCTTAAGGCATATAATTGTATCTTGTATGAAAGGTCTGAGACAACATCCTACTATGTGACATCATATATCTTTGCATGACATTTTAAGAAAATTTGTATGTAAAATTTTCCGTAATTGCTTCCTTTCATCTATCATCCAAAATTTATATTTGCATTTTTCTCCATGAATATTTTCTGTTGCATTTTCCGTGGATATTACCTGCATTCTTACGTTTTTTAGCTTATTGATAACCATATTCTTACAGATAATCTTTATCCATATTCTTATTTCCTAATTTATGAATATTTAAAATAAAAACTTGGGATCATGAATTGCTCCACTAACATTTAATAATTAAAATAAGAGGATTAAAGTTGTCTCAAACTACTCTCAAATAAAATACATATGAATTTCAATGTGTTTGCTTCTTTAGCGAGCAACCATGTTTTTTTTTTAAACAGAAAGTTACCTGATGATGAGGACATCATCCGGTCCTTGTGTAATTGTCAATGTATTTTGTTTGTGTGTTTGTTTTCTTGTGTTGACCATATTGATGATGATTCTAGGGTGTTTTGACATGTTTGGGGGTGTTTGAAGCCTATTTTGATGAGTTTAGGGGGTTTCAGGGTCAATGGGGACTTGTTTGGAGGTGTCTAGAGGTTCCAGACCTCAAAATGAGCATCCTGAATTTTGGCCCTGGCAGAAAAGACGTCTCCACCTCTTGCAAGACATTTCAACCTCCTACAAGACGTCTCCTCTAAAACATCTCCACCTCCTGCAAGACGTCTCCTCAAAGATGTCTCCACTTTCTGCAAGACTTCTCCCCTGATTATTGTGGCTTTTAGTTGGGATGTCTCCCACATGTCCAAGATGTCTTTGGCAAGCAATGGAAATTAATTTGTATTTTTAGATGTAAAGGAAGATGAAAGGTCACACCAAGAAACTATAAATAAGAGTCCAAGGCCTGAGTTTGGGCAAGAGTGAGAGAAAAGAGTGAAGTAGGAGCTTTGAGAGGTCTCAAGAAGTGAGCTTTTGCAAGTGAATTTGAGTGAGAGGCAAGGGAGAGCACTTGAGAGAATATCTTATAATTGTCTTGTCTTGGGGTTTGGCTCCATTGTAAGCAATTGAGGACATGTGTGGCCTCAAAGATCCTTGGGAGAGGTGTGAGTTGAGCTTGGCTCCTTATCTTTGACGTATTTCTCTATATTTGAGAGTTTTCTTAATAATAGGGGGATTTTCTTCATTTCATTGTGATGTTCTTGTTTTCTAAGGTGAATTTGCTTAAGGAACTTGTGGAATGGGTCCTTTTGGGGTCTATTGAGGTAGGTTCCACATCATCTGATTATTACAGTAAATTCTAATTGGTTTTGACACTTAAATGTTGGTTTCCAATAGAGGTTAATTTATCCAAAGATCTTTCAGAGTCTCCTACAATGCTCTATATTATGCTTCTAGTGAGGACAAGGATGGCATTTGTTGTTTCTAAGGTTAGCTCCTCATTATTGGATTGGAAAACTTGTTATGAAAACAGGTTTTGATAGGATCACCACTCCACTTCAGATCAGAATGTTTCTATAAAGCAAAATCAGATTTTTACAATGGAATATTAATGATCTATGAAGTGAACCAGTATTTTGCATTTATTTATCACAATGCATTGATGATACAAGAAATAGAATGGAAGCTTGTCCCAAGGACAAAGAGTTTCTCAAGATTCTCACATCAACTTTCAACAAACAAGGCACAAAGCCATGGAACAAGAATGACTTCTCACACACTCTTTCCCAATTGCCAAAATGACTTACACAACAAGAATGCTCAAGATTAGCTCAACTCTCCTCTCTCAAATGACCATTGAACTTCTTTTCAAAATTGTTGGTTCTTGAGGAGTGTGGAAGCGGCTTCATATTAGTTAGAATTTTTTGAGTAAATGAGGCTTTTTGGCTGACCACGACCTCACCATGGGTTGTGGTGGAAATTTTTGAATTTTTAGCAGACTTTGAGAGGCCATAACTCGTCATTATTAGGAGTTTTGAGCTGTTCTTGGGCTTGTTGTAAAGCTCTCGGAAATATCTATTTGCCTGTAAAATTTGCATCTTAATTGGATGTCATTTGATTGGTCAAATCTAACTCAAAAGATTGCCTCTCAAAATTGATTGATTTTTCCAGAATTCTTCACCTCAACGAATTTAACTTGAATTCGGGCTTCAATTTAACTTCACCTGATCATCTAGGATTTGTTCTTAAATGCGGGATTGATGAAAATGATGAATGTTGATGAGAGTAATGATGCAATGATGAGGAAGATGAAGTGTGAGAGAGATGAGACAGAGGAGAATGATGAGAGAAGATGATGAATGTTGGTAAATTGAATTATTAAATTTCTTTATCAGAAAATTCTAAAATTCATTGATCATCAAATTGTTTTGTTCATCAAACAAGCTTTCTTCTTTTTTAGTATGTCAAAGAGAGAAATGGCCTTTTATTTATAGAAACAAATTGGGGCCATAATACATCATTTTGGGACAAGTTTGCCTTGTCCCTTCATTTTAACTTGTGGAATTTTAAAAGTGTATTTGGGGCCAAAATCAGTCACATCCGCCTATCAAATACCAATATGACTTTAAAAAAAATTATGGACTTCCAAGTCCATTTACATCATAACAACGTCCTTTTTTTAATAAAAAACATGAAATACTCCTCCTAAGGTTTTTGCCTTAGAATGGAAAAAATCATTGATGCTCAATTCTCCTTTCCAACATGTGTCCTCAAACCATACCCTTGGTGTCAATTTGTAGGCCAATGATGACCTTTTGACTTCACTCTGGCGCTGCATTTTGAATTTGAAACCGTTGGGACATCCAACTTTCTCAGTCTTTGGGCGTTGCTGGCAAGACATCTGCCCTGTCCAAAACTTTGAAACAGGAGCTAAGATATCGTTGGCCAAGACTTCTGGCCATTCCAAGACTTTTGGCCTGTAAACTAGTTCACATTCTTTTGAGACGTCTGAGCCTCTGGGATGTCTGGGCTGCAAGCGCTCTGACTTTGCCAAAAACATTCCGAAGTCATCCCTTTGACATTTCTTGATCTTCTTACTACCCTGAATGCCTGGAAACACCAGTAAACATGAAGAAACACACACACAAGGACACACAACATCAGGAATACATTTATTGATGTCCGCATCAATATGCCTTGGGTTGTGGGCTAGAAATACACATCTTGTCCAAGTCTTGAAATTCCTGCACTTTGAATCAGTAATTTTAGCAAGCAGTCAGTAAGTGTTTGCAACATCTGTGCCTAGTAGTTATACAAAGGCGTAGACCAGTAACCAAACAAATCTGGATGTATTGACCATTGGCAATAAAAGTCATACTATTGACCACATATTGCACCCTTTGACAATTAGGTTTAATATCCATTTTAATGCAACTAGTTATCGGTTCCTAAATGATCTTTTATGTCTTCTTACTAGTAACATAGTCATTGCAGCCTAAGTACAATTTTCGATTATACACTTGGTTTGCTTAGCAGTGTTGATGGAAGATTGACTACAAATACTTACTGCATTCTTTATATTTGCGTTTTATTATTTCTTTATTGTAATTAGTTTAGTTTTATACAGTAATTTTTAATCAGTCTGTAATGACAATCGTGTTTACTATATAAATGCATACAGCTTCATTGAAGGGTAAATAATACATATAATAATTTCTTAGAGATGATTTGATTATACAAACATGTATATCTTTATCCTAAGACGATGGCTGGCTCTTTATATCGTTTTATTATAGCATTTGCCAATTCATTACTTGTACGGAGATCAACTGGATTTATGTGGTGAAATTAGGGCATGTTTGCTTCTCACTAGATATATTTCAATATACCAAGTGTCCCCTTCACATTATTGGATAAGTTGGTTACTCGCACATTGGATGTTAGTTCTAGTATTACTTAAATAACCAAGTTCAAAAATTGAAACTGAAACTGAACTGAATATATGTACTTATGTCCACGAAGTCTCAATTGGATCTGAAACTAGTTTCAGAATTCCTTTTACATAATTTTTTTGTCCATAACTCAGTGTTGCCCAATGGAATCGAACCTATGACCTGGCATTTCCACGCCAAGACTCTTACCCCTAAGCTAATACCTCTCAAGAAGCTCATTTGCATACTTTCTTTAGTGTAACAGATCTGTTCCTTTGCTGGATCTCCCTTAAAAGATAGTAATGTGCTAGGTCTGAATCTGAAATCTTAAACTTATTATGGAGAGCATATTGAATCTACAATAACTTAAATGCTTATAATAGTTATGAGAATATCGTCCACATGAACGCATGTAGGTTTTGAACAACACTCCTTCCATTGTAAATAAAGAGATATATGCCAATGTTATCTGGGATACTTTTGTGGATTCTATCCAGAGTCTTATTTCCTGGGTTGCAGATATCCTTCCTCATGCATACAACCTTTAACCAAAATTTTATTTCTTGATTTGTGAACAACCTTTTTATTTGCATTGGATGAATTGCTGCACAAACAGTACCAACAGCTGCTTTTAGTTAAATGCTTGTGCTTTTCTTTTTGATTTTTTTTAAAAATTCTGCAATCTATATGCTTAATTAAACTTTGAGCAATTTCTGTATACATATACTTTGATGTAAACTTTTAATAATAAAATTTCTTCTTAAACAATTTGGTTGAGTTTCAGTTATTGATGTCATCATTCATCTTGGGCTTTTATAAACAGCAGCTCTGAATATATGTTAATTGTGTTTTTCTTCCTATGTGCCTGTTTTTGTGATCTAGACTGAACTGGTTTCAATCTACCATGAACGGTAATCATTCTGATTCTGCATGCATTTCACTGAAACAAAATAAGGTTGTATTTTACTTGCAAATAAAGTTTCTCGCTCTATCCATTTTTTAAAATTAAGATTTAGTTTCAACATTTGGATTGGAAAAAAACATGTTTATTGTTTGAAATCGATGTGATATACTGAAAGACATAAATTTCCATTCAAATGCTTTAAATCCTATTTAAATATTATTGGAATATTGTAGCTGTTTCAGATAACTTGTTATTAGTAAGCACGTTTTGCTTCTGGTGAAACTATTTTCTTCAATTTCTGAGACAATATATAATCAAAATTGATTGTAAACGCTGGAAGATTTATTTCATTTAAAGTTATATATCTATGGAAGTTTTCATTATTTTTCCAGGATGTTTACCAACGCTTGCTACTATGCCTGTATGGATTGGACTTTATAATGCACTTTCCAATGTTGCTAATGAGGTAAAAGGAATTATGAAGGAATGATGATTTTTGTAATATTTCCAAGTAATTGGCTACATGTATTAAGTATTTATAATTTTGCGTTTGGTTCAGTTATATCTGTTTGGCCTTTTTTTTGCTTCTGATGTTTCATGTGTCTTTTGACTTAAAAGGGACTTTTGACAGAGGGATTTTTTTGGATTCCTTCTCTAGCTGGACCTACTACAATTGCTGCTAGACAAAATGGAAGCGGAATTTCGTGGCTGTCACCCTTTGTGGTACTGAACGTTGATGGCTTTCTTGGATTTCGAATTTCATTTCCCATTTTGTTTTTAATTTTCAAAGTTAAGGTTGTTTAAGAAGAAAATCATTTGTTACTTTAACATCGTTGTAGGAAACATAGGAGTGCACAAAGTATGCACAAAATGCTATTGAAGTGCAGTGCATACAGAATATATTACCGAGGCTGGTCTTTCCTGACCTAGGGTGTTAAGCTGAAGTAACCCAGAGGTTGTGGGGGTTTGTTGGGGGAATGTATTCTTACAGCTACTTAACTGGGTAAAAATCATACCAAATAACCTAGATGATCATATTTTATGGTTTTTGCTTCAATAGGTTGTTGATATATTCACAATCTCTCCTATGCTCTCTGTATCATCCATAAACACTAAAATTTCAAGGTGCAATGCACTTTTTGGGGAAGTTTGGGATATTGTATTAATGAGTATGAAGTAACCATAAGACAAATGCACGAAAACTAGTAGAACAATTATCAAACACAGCGAAATGGCACAGTCAAACAGACAAAAGCGGGGACAGATTGAGAGGAAGAGAAACCACCCCCACAAGAATAAAATGAGCGGAAATGAAATACCCCTAAGTAATCTGTCATTAAACCATTTTAGCCATAGCACATTAGAAATTTAGATAACGACAAGTAAACAAAACAGTTTCTTGAACAGGAGCAGCTAGGGCGGTTGCTAAAGCTTATGTCTGCTGCTTAGTCCTGCTCAGGCTAATTCTGTTCCTCGGGGATGGAGGTGCTTCCCAAAGTCTGCTCTTGTGGATCAGTTTTCAGGGTTGACTGTGTGTGTATTCTGTCATGTACTTATATCTATATGGGCACAAACAACCTACTAAATTTGTTATGGGAAAATATAATAGTCATATATCGTGATCAAGACACGTATGGAACACTATTTCATAGTAACTCAAGCATCCATGAAACACACTATCCTAACTAACTCATACTAACGGCTAAGGATATAATACCAAAAGCAACTCTATAGCTAAAAATTTTATCAATCAAGGCAACCTCCATCTATTTATTTATTTTGGTGACAAAGAAGATAACAAAGTAATTGTCTTTCACAATGAAGTTTATTTTGCAACCCTCAAATAGCTATGACTTTATAGTCCAAAACTTTCTCTATTTAGAATACGTATAACAGTTTGCTTTTAAAAGGCAACGACATCAATTTGTAGTCAAACTACATTCCACATAGAAAACTTGAAAAACTAAAGAAAATCAACTAATTATAGTACCGAAACAAGTAATTTATAAGTTCCAAAATTATAGATGGTCAAGCAAGGCACACTAAACAAAAGCACCATACAACTCAAAAGTCTATTTATCAGGTTGCATCAAACCCATAGGATCCTTCTAGTCGTGGTTCATGTGAGTTCATTATTAAGGAAAGCAAGTGAACATACAATGACCAACATTATTTTTATTGCGGCATCATTATAGCCCTTTTTTAAAAGAGAAAAAATGTTTATGATAGCAAAAAGGGGTTGGTACAGGATACACAGTTGCTAAGATATTTAATGATGTACATAAATAATTAGAACATTCCATTCATGTTGTAACTAAAAGGAAAGGCATTAATTAACTTGTGGTTATTCCTATCTAACAAGTTTAAAAGACAGAATCATAAGAAATCGTAAGGAGTAGTTGAAACACGCAAATACTTGAAACCGGTTCTAACTTGAGTATATCGGAAATCTAGGCACTAATGAGCAGTCCCTTGAGAAAATAAAAATGATTATCATTCAAGGAGAAGCAATAAAACAAACCATCTATTCATTATATGAAACATAATCATTTATTGATATTCTAATTGGTGAGGACTCTCCGAGTTCAGGCTGGGAACAGGGGAATCAGAAGCGGCCAAGATTCTAGTTTGTTTGCACAAATGTAATTGGGGTTAATTTTTCTTTTTCACAGTACTGAAGACAATGACAGAGAATTATAATGCTCCGATGAGGGCAATGAAATCAAAAATTGAAACACTGATGAGCAGGTGCAATCTGTTCTGATTTTTTTTCTTTTTAAAACTGATTAACTATTAGCAAACAAGAAGTTAAGGATGGGCCTTGCAAACCCAGCATTCCCCGATGAGCAGATGAAATAACCCAAGACATATAATACAAAATAGAGAAAAAAATTTGTTGGCTCAGAATCCTATGCAACAATTAGGCTTTAAGCACAGAAAATTTAATACGATACTTCAAAATTCCGATTTCACGATAAAAAAGAATAGATTAATACTCAGCAAGAAAACAGAGCAAAGTGTAACAGGCTGGACAACCATGATGCATTGGCATAGCTTCAAACATTCAAAAACTTCTCATCTCCAAGTATCAAACGGCCTACGTATGTACAATGGGACAAAATGTTGGCCATAGGCTAAGAACATTTGACAACATATTGGATAAATGATTCCATTTCCATTCATAAAATTTGAAAGCTTACAAAAACCAATTTCACTTCTGCCCATGACAACCAAAAGATCACATAAAACACATTTCTTTCATTAGAATGATTATAGTATTCAATGGGCTCATTGGCCACCCTGCTGTTGCACACCAAGTGACCTTCAGAACCAAGCACCTGGATTGCAGGACAAGTGATCAGAGGTGTTGAATAAATGATGTCGCCATGCAAGAATATATCTTTTAAAAATATGATAGTAACCGGAAATACACCACATGACCAAAGAAATATGACAAATACTTGCCCCATATAAACTTAAGATCCCTAAAGCAAATGCAGGCATGTAAGATAATTAACACCCACATCTCTGTTTTACAAGTCAAAACATATTCCATTCTAGAACCCCTATGCTGTAGCATGAATAAATACCTCTAGTAATTTGGGGATATAAACTTAAGATCCCTAAAGCAAATGCAGGCATGTAAGATAAGTAACACCCACATCTCTGTTTTACAAGTCAAAACATATTCCATTCTAGAACCCCTATGCTGTAGCATGAATAAATACCTCTAGTAATTTGGGGATGGTAAGGCTTTTGCTCATCTACTGGTCTTCCTATGACCCTGCTTGGTAGGACAAGCATTGAACCTCTTGGTGATGACCCTTTTAACATAGGTATGGTAAATGATTGAAGAAGGTGTTGGATTGAACCATCCTTCTGATCCAACCTTCAAACCTCAAACTCCAGGCTCCATGGCTCTGATCTAAAATGCAGCTGAAAAAATTCTTGGATAACATAATGATATTTCAATCATACTTGAATTCACAACTTCTTGCATATAAGGCAACGAGCTGGTAAATTGAGTCATGTTATTAATAATAAATATAGAATATACTAAGTCACTTAAAAAATTATGGCTTAAAATAAAAAGTTAAAGAGAATAGAGAGATTAAACTAAGCAGGATTTTGAAGATGATTTCTAGATGGCTTAATCTTTATTAAAATTGGCCACCAAGCCAAGTGGGGAAAATAGCCGTAATCTTGATTAACAATATTAGAATGAAATCTGATTAAGGTTGTCATAATACAAAGAACTTCACTATTATTTATTAACCACCTATGATTTTTAAAGGAGTTATCATTTTCTAATTGTTTTATAATAGGTGATTTAGAAGACTTATATTGTATATCATTCAAGTGCCCTTTCAATCCAACTTAGAAACTTCTACTAGTTTCATTGATATAACATTTGTCACAAACGCAAGAGATTTTATAAACACCACTATTAAATAAAGTATTCTTTTTTATTTTTAACACTATGGAAAAGGTCAAAGCTTTTATTTCATGGTTTAAATACTGTTATAACGTGATGTTTTTCAAAGCTTCAGCTATTTTCTCAAAAATATCTTTAATGTAAGAAATCTTGATGAATTTTTTATTTCAAACTGAATTATTATTTTCTAAATTTTCTGAATCAATATTTATATATCAGAAGGATCATCTGTTTTATTCAATTAAGAATGGATTGATTTAATCCAAGCTTTAATGGTAGTTTTTTAATCAATGTTAATGAATCTGAGAATAGTGTTTTATGTGATTAGCCTTTTTGTGGAAAACTTGTGTCATAAATGTTCAAAGTTCTAATCATTAAGGAGCAAGGAGTAGAGAGTTTTTGACTAAAGGGATGATTAGAGAGATGATCCAAATATCGATAAATATGTGTTATCTTTTTAAAGACTCCACATTTAAGAAATTCGGAGTTTATTGTTCAAATCTTTGTTGCTTACTATGTTGACATTTTAGGAAGGCAAGGAAATGTTCTTTTTTAATTCCATAGTAAATTGGATGTTGGGATCTATTTGATTAAGTTGTTTATAAAAATCTTAAGAGTTTTAAAAAATATCATCATAATCTTCCTTGTTTATATCAATAACCATTGGAAATAAAAATATTTTATCTTTATATAAACATTAAGTAATCATTGCAATTTGAACACAACGGCAAGTTTTTTAAAACTTGCATTTTAAGAACATATAATCATAAGACTCATATTCCTAAAACTCATATTTATAAAGTTCATATTTATAAAACTTGTATCCATAGTTTTTTAACTCTAGTATCACATGGAAACATAATTTAAAACAATCAGCTGAAACAAAGGCACTGCAAATTATAACTGCGTGCTATCAAGAATCCTAAAAATACATAAATAATTTGATGAGTAAATCAAAGTTTTACTTTGTAGATAAGCAGATATTGTGCATGAAATTTCATTATTTCTTTTCATGAAAAGTAACCGATGTTAAATCCAGATTCTTAACTTGGATTATTTGCAATTTGATAGGATGGGCACCCACCATTAGGATGGTCAGATACATTTGCGTATCTTGTCCTACCAGCATTGCTTATTACGTCTCAATATTTATCCATGAAAATTCTTCAACCTCAGGTAAACCATTGTTGCATTTTATCGTTAGAAAAGTTGCAGTACTTGAAATAAAAATCGTTCGTTATTTGAATCCTTGTTGAAAGTGAATTTTTAACAATTCGGTGATTCCTTTTTTCATGTTTACAGGTTGATGATCCAAGCCAAAAAAACACAGATTTTTCTAAAATTTCTTCCTCTAATGCTTGGTTACTTCTCTCTCTCCGTGCCTTCAGGATTGAGCCTTTATTGGTGAGAAGTTAATTTTTTCTTTGCAAAAAATGTTTCTCATAATTTAAGAAAAAGTTCAAATGATGAAATTTTCTTGAAAGAAATTCAAATTAAAAACAAAATGAAATTATAGGAATAATCTGCATTTTGTTTTTGTGCGAGGTCAGGATTGTATTAACAGGAAAGAAAATTTACAAGGCAGTGTGAGCAAAGCTCTCACAAAAACAGAAACCCCTTTGAACCCCAGGAACCATTGACTTGTTCTTTTTAGGAATCCACAAAATCTAAAAAATCTACAGTGCCTCATTAGGGAAAGGCAGAAAAGCATAAAAACAAACCTCCTTTAATTCCCTATGCAGGGCGTCTAGAAGCACAGGATTGTCTTTATCCTTAATATATCCGTGGGCTTCATTGACTTGTTTCAGCTCTTCTTTCCACATTTTCCGCTTCTCAGGAGACATTGTCTTTATATTTTGCATAACGACAATTGGAGTATTAGAGCAATGACATCGAGTATGTGGGGGCCAAATATGGAGTCGAAATTAACTTCTGAATTGATAAATGCTACTAAAGGTAAAAACAATTCATAAAATGGTAGAGGCCATTAAAGCTTTTACCGTTTACCTTTAATTCATAATCTATATATTGATATTGATGTTAACTTTGATTTGGCATATCAGTACTGACAAGCTCTAGTGAGGTACTTGAGATGATTCTTGAATATAGAAATTCCAACCAATAACGTTGGGAACTTTTTTTTAAAAAATCTAACACGGTTATGTATTTGTTTTTCCTTTTAAGAGAACTTTTATTTTTTGACAGCTTTGATAATACATGTAAGACTTTCACTTGGGCTTTCAAAAATAAAAATTTCAGCATGAAATGTTTTCGAAACTGATTTTAGCAGATAAAGAATCTGTAACTACGCAATTTTTTAAATTCCATAATTCATCATTGTCAATTGGAATTGAACCTGCTATCTCAGGTTTCCATGCCAAGGCTCTTATCCGTAAGCTAACACCTCATTTGTAGCTTAGATGTCTAGGAAAATTTTTGAAATACAAAACTGCGGCCATGAGTTTGAATGTCATGGAAAGAACCAAACTTGATTTGAAGAGTATTGTGTCTGATGCCAATGTGGATTTTCTTTGCAGGTTCACAAATAATATTTTAAGTATTGGTCAACAGATCTGGCTTAGAAAACTGGGGGGTGCAAGCCCTGTGGTCAACAAAGATGCTAATGGTATCATAAGTGCTGGGCAGGCAAAGCGCCCAGCGCTCATTGACGTCTCTAATGTACAGGAGTCCGAACGCAGTGAAAGGTGACAAATCCCGTTTGTTTTGTTGGGAGGAACTGCTAAATTTAACAGGCTTAAACGACAATCCTGACATGTTTGAATTGTTTATGCCTAACACATTCAGAAGGAGAAAGGCAGGAGAGGCAAGGCAAAAGAAGAATGGGAGACAAATCATTGATGCCAATATGGAAGGTGTAAATGAACTGTCTGCTTCATCAATTGCAAAGAATGGTGACTACAATATAGAAAATCAAGAGACACAGAAAATACCTTCTGAATCTAAAAATGTATTTCCGATGGTTCATTTTTTTTTTCATTTGAAATTTATTTTAGAAAGATAGGGTTTTCAATTTATGTTGAGATGGATTTATGTCTATTTCTTCTGGGAAAATGTAATTCATTTGGAGGCTTTGTACCTACTGAATTTCGGGAAATGCTTGCTTTTGGCAGGAACCATCAAAAAATGTCTATGTGGCTAGTGGCAGTGGAGCATCTGTCAGAACTCCTACACAAAAAAGAAGTAAACGCTCTAAGCGTAACAGAACTGCTAGAAGATCCTGAAGCTATGTTCTTACGGTTTTAAAATGTCATTTGGCAAGTGTTCAAATTGTATTTTCATACACACAAGATCACATTTTTGTGATCATGTGAGGTCATCTAGCTTGCTTTTATACATATTGTAACCATATTTTAGTTTAGGTATGCAATTTTGACTCTAAGAAATTTATTTGGAAGTGCTGATATATTGTACAATAACAATATATTTTTGAAAAAAAGATTATGAAGTAATTTTGGAATATGTATAGGTATATCGTTATTACTTTTGCACAATTATATTTGAATTTTATGCCTATTAAATTATAATACCTATTCCTAAGGAGCAAGAGCTAACACAACACTCCCCAAAGCATTGCTTCTTGAAAATGCAGGACTAAACGTATTTTTTTTCAACAATCATCAATCATAAAAAATTTAAATTGCAGCAATCAAATTTAAATAGCAACCCAAAATAAGCCATAAACATAGAAAATTATATAATTCAAAAAGTGGACCAAGAATCTCACTAGAAGAGAATGCCATAATATGACAATTGACATCTTAATATTCAATATGCACCTAAAGCAAAATGCAAATGTAAAAATATAAGTTTGTAATCATATTCATAGCCTTCTAACTCAACAATAAGTCAATCACCTCAATTAATCTATTTCAGTAGTTTATGCATGTCGAATTGATTATGTGGTTTAATATATTATTCTTGTTAGGATTGATATCAAAATCACGATTATATTTAAATAGGTTTCACGTTGTGATTTCATCTGTTGTATGTATGAATGAATTGGTTTAATATATTATTTTTTTGGTAACTTTTCGTCTTCCATTTGTCTAATAGAATCCTTATTCTCCTGTGGTTGCTGTGTTCTTTTTCCAGTTTAACGTGATTTGTTCTTCTAATTCACATTCCATATTTTCTTCTTAACTTATTCATTCTTCTGTTCGAGGAATCTTTTCTGCTTAACTGTTTCAGTTATTTTTCAGTTATGAGCATATCATTTCTCACGGTGATTTTGTACAGTATGGATAGTTATATGGTCATTTCATGTATCTTAACAACATGTTTTCTGTCCTTTACTGCAAGTTGATGCACGTTTCCGTTCTCCACACAAATAGACTTCACCTTTTCGTTTCTTTTTATGGTTCCGTTTCCATCACTTGAATTCTTGCGTAGATAGTTATTGCTGTCAAATAAACTTAATTCACATTCTCTCTCCTGAAAGTGTTTTACTTGCTTCTGGACTTGGTTCACATGGCACTGTTTGCCACTTCTTCGTGTGTGCACTTTTTCTTCTTCTTCTGTTTCTTCTTCTGTGTCTTTTGCTATGACATACTTTTCATCTTCATCCTTGACCTGCAAGCATTATACTTATTGCAAGCTCGTTTACTTCCCATGTGACTCAGATTTCATCTCCTTTTTACTTCACTTCTTTTTCACATATTACAATCTATTTACTCGAGTGTACATGAATCATTTTATCTTTTTCTCAAGAGTTACGTCTTTTCCATATTCTCATCTTATGGGATTAGTCAGGTTTATGATATCTGGAGATATCATTTAGCACTTCCCTTCAATTGTAGAGATAATGTTATGTAGACTGCTATATTGATTCCATAGTAAATGTTTATTCTAAACATGAGATGAATTGCTAGGAGGATTCATGTTGGTCAGACATGGACAGAAATTTTAATTCATCACATGTTTTTTCCTGTTGCTTGCAAAAGATCAAAATACCTAAACAGATATAGAAAAAACAATTAAAATTTTATTTAATTGCACGGATAATGTTATGTAGACTGCTATATTGATTCCATAGTAAATGTTTATTCTAAACATGAGATGAATTTCTTGGAGGATTCATGTTGGTCAGACATGAACAGAAATTTTAATTCATCACATGTTTTTTCCTGTTGCTTGCAAAAGATCAAAATACCTAAACAGATATAGAAAAAACAATTAAAATTTTATTTAATTGTAGGGATAATGTTATGTAGACTGCTATATTGATTCCATAGTAAATGTTTATTCTAAACATGAGATGAATTTCTTGGAGGATTTATGTTGGTCAGACATGGACAAAAATTTTAATTCATCACATGTTTTTTCCTGTTGCTTGCAAAAGATCAAAATACCTAAATAGATATAGAAAAAACAATTAAAATTTTATTTATCAGTATGGTCATGTATATTAAAAATTCATGCTCATCAATTCATCATTAGACATCTGAGATTAATCAAGAATAGGAACATCCTTTATAATAGGATTTACATCTTGGGATTATGGCGAATGAGGGATGATGCTGCATTAGGTAATACTCTTGGATTAGCAGATGCTTCAGCTATTGGCCGACTTCCATCGTTAGTTGGTGTTGATTCTTCATTAACAATTGGTTCTAACAGATAATTTTCAATTCCAGTCATGAATTGCTAATTCTACAATTCGTCTCAAATTATTTGATCTCATTGCTTGGTTTAAGGTCTACAACATAAGCTCCATTTAAAGTTATCATGTTGCTTTCGATTTACCTCATTTTCTCCTCATATTTACTTGTGAGTGCTTATACCATATTTAGCATTTCTTGGTTTCTAGTTTTGATTGGTAATGTGATATTTTGCAATTTTCTTTCTCATTTCATCTTTTAGTTAATTTTGTAATCTTAGTTTCTACTTATTAGCTATTCTTTGAGTCTTGTCATTGTTCAGTCAACTAGTCTTTTAATTTTTCATATTCTTATAAGCATGAACATTTTGTCGTAATTTCTATTTTTCTGCTTGGGTCTTCATGGCTTTTTCCTCTTGTATAAGTTTTTCTTTTACTATTTTCAATTTTCTCATCATGCCCTTAGTATCTTCTACCATAACATAACTTTGATTTCACATTTCTGTTTATAAAAGTTTTCTTAATGTTGCTTTTCTATAGAGGATTTGCAAGAAGTCTAGTGTTCCAATATTGGATTGCTAATTTTAGTTGGCTTTGAGAATTAGTTTTATGTTTAATATCTCTCCACACTCTTTTGATTTGCAATCCATTCTATTTCCTATGGAACCTTGATTTCTTGAAAACAAGCAAGTATGATGATGTTGCATGCCAAGATTCAATTTTTTGTGGTAGTGCTTTGATTGTAATTATTATCCAAAATGTTTTCATTACTTATTATGTTGATTTGCTACTTCTTGTAGATTTCTATGGAACAACCTTTGTAACACCTTCTTACTCTACCTTACGCTAGGAAGGCATTACCTAGTTCAAGCCCATCATGTGTGCAAAGGTTATGCTTGAACATAAACAAGCGTTAACAAAGCGTGAGAAGGAATGAGACAAGAATGTACAAACAAGGTTAAGGTCTATGAAACAACATACATTGTGAAGATATATAATCATGATTGGATGAAAATACAAAAGCATAAATAAATCATCTATATATATGAACATGAGCTTATAAAGAATCCAATCTCATAAATAGAACAATCCATGTACATAAAAGCACACGTTGAATTAATAATCCAAAATGTAAGACATAATCAGTAGCATAAGCTCATCTACTATCAATATGAAAATTTAATAGTAATCAGTAGCATAAGCTCATCTACTATCAATATGAAAATTTAATAGAAATGACTACAAAAGAATCCATCTAGCATAAATATTCAGTATCTAAGAATAATAGGAAAAATATCAATGTCTACATCTGACGAAAGCATTAGGAAAAGCATAGACATCATAGTGAAGCTAATAAGCCCATGCCCCTCCTCCTTCACATATCTCATGACCTATAAATAAGAGAGTCAATAAAAACTGAATGAGATCCCTTGACACTTCCCTGATCAATTGAGGATAATGACTATGGATGAGGATTGCAGCAAGCATTGCAGCATACTTTGATTTGCAAATACATGTCAACATATAGTACTCAAGCATATCATATCATGGCACAATAAAACATACATCTTGAAAATAATGAGGTGCATACATGATAGCAAGCATCTTCTCTTACCATCATTAACCAATCAAGCATAACAAAAGAGACTAGCATGCATTGCACTAAATGTGAGATATGATATATGTTGACATGTGCATTCGATTCAAATCCTATACTTAACCCAAATAACCATGACATGCCTTGGTGTAGGAATACCTCTTTTGACTCCCTTGTGCTTTGCCTTACAAGTTGTTTTTGTAGGTTTCAGGCTTAAAGAAGACATGGACAAGTGTGTCCTATTAGTGTGTATCTTCTTGTGTTGATTGATGATGATTCTTGAATGTTTTGGCATGTTTTGAGATGTTTTGGGCTCATTTTGATGAGTTTAGGGATCTAAGGAAACTTGTTTGAAGGCATCCAGAGGTTCCAGACATCAAAACAATCATGTTTTTGTTTGGCCCTGGTAGGTGGGATGTCCCACCAAAAATTAGGATGTCCTAGGTGAGATGTCCCAACTATGTGATGACATCTCGAGCGGGACATCCCATTAGAACTTGGGACATATGGGACAAAGATGGGACGTCCCAGAAAAATAGCAGACATGCTAGCCAAAAGGAAGGTTTTCATAGGAGATGTTCTAGCAAAGCTAGAAACGATCCATACAGATGGGACAACTTTCAAAAATGCCCATCCAAATTCAAGAAACAGTTAAAGCAAGATGGAAACAACCAAAGAAAGATGGAAATAGCTAGGGAGAAGATGAGAATATTTGGGAAACATATAAAGAGCCTCAAGTTGAGTTGAGGAAAGGTTTCTAGGTTTCTTATCTTCTAGTTAGCCATTAATATTGATGTAATGCATATTTGTTGAGCATGAGTAAGAGAGAAAGCTCTTGGATATGGAGAGCAAGGCCAGAGAGAGTGGGTGAGTAGCTTGAGTGATTGTAATTGGTGATTGCACCTCCAAGATCAACTAATGTGTTGGTCTCTGTGTTCTTTTCTCTTGTATCTTACTTGTGAGTTGAGATCTCAATTCCAAGTTGTGGAAGAGATTCTCTATTGGTTGTGTTTTGCATTGAGAACAACCATTGTGTGGTTGTAGAGACTCATGCTCTATGATATCGTTTAAGTGTGATGGGTTTTGAATGTTTGTGGTTTTGAGAACCTAGTTGTAATCTTCTAATAAATTAGTTGAAGATAGCTAATTTTCTTGTTTTATAGCAAAATTTTTTATCTTTGCATAATATTTGAATTTAGTATTTGAAGGTGATTTAATTGTGGTGTGAACCTGCTCCAGTGTTATTGGTATCAAAGCCTAGTTTCATTGTTGTTTGGAATTTGGTTAAGAGTCTTGTTAATTTCAGATGGCACCCCAAAAGAAATAGATGTAAGCACTGAATTAAGACATGAAGAGCATGAAGTCTACCTTTTAGATGATGGTTGCTAGGTTGGAGGAAATCAACACTAAGGTAGATACGAATGCTCATCCTAGTCAAATCCAGACATGCAAAGGTGATGAGCATGCACATTTGAATGAACAAGTTTCACAGCGAGATGGAGATGGAGCAGATGAAGATGAAGGACAATCCAAGTTTGGGAGTATACGAAACCATGAGCTAAGGATTTCAATGGGAGGAAATCTTATTCCTTCAATGAGAACTCAATAGGCTCTAATGATGTTCAATACTTTTTCTATAGGCAAGCTTGAAGGGGAAGATGAGGCAAGACTTGCAAGAGTGTTTAGAAATGCTGTAAGATTTCTATACATGGAGTTGAAAACTTTCAATGGTGTAGATGGCAGCAATGCTTTTGCAACTTGGGTGAAGACACTTTGAGAAGCATTTTTAGTTGGAAGAGGTACCAAATAACTGGAGGTTACCTATTGCTGAATCTAGATTAGAAGGTATGACTTCTACTTGGTGGGAAAAGGAGTCTAAGGGTTATGAAAGAAAAAACGATCAACCTATCAAAGATTGGGATCTAATGAAATATAGGTTGAAAATAAAATTTGAGTAGTCTTAGCAGAGACAAGAAACCATTATGAAGTTAAAATTCCTAAGGTAGGGTGATGATGAGACGCGACATGCATAGTGCNCTACATTGAATTTGGTGATCTATTCCATCAAGCTAAGGTAAACTTGGAGGAATATGAGCAGGCTTCAATCTTTTTAGGAGGTCTCAAAATGATTTATTAGTAGGAGTTGTCTTTTTATGAGCCACAAACTCTTGATGAGGCTTATGATTTGGTACTCAAGAGTGAGAAGAAACTAGGTGGATTTGGAAAGAAGAGCAAATAAACTTCCAAGGAGAAGGAGAATGGATCTAGATCTGAGAAAGGATTCAAATCTCAATTTGAAGACAAGGAGGGCAGCCATGACAAGAAGACTGAAAGAGACGATGAAAACGGCTAGGCCAAGAAGGACCAAGGCAAGGGAGGCAAAGGTCAAGGTAGTGGCTCATAAAAAATCCAATGCTTCAAGTGTGGATAATGGAGACACAAGCAATGGAAATGTTCACTTCACAAGGTTGTCAAGGGTAAGGATGTGCAAACCGTGGAGGTGGAAGAGACATCTAGCCAAGGTATTTAGAGAGGTAACCCTAATGCTCCAAAAATTGAGAATGTTTTTGAATTAAATTCTTGTGCATTCATGGGGAATGTGAATAGAGGAGATCATCCTAATAGGAAGTTGTTATTTTGGATTAGGGCTATATGTTTGAATAGTGGGGAATGGATTCATGTTTTGATTGATGGGGAAGCCCAATAAAATGTTATTTCTTCTCAGGTAGTTGCCAAATTGGGCTTAGTAGCTAATTCTCATCCTATATACTATAAGGTGCATTGGTTGTTTAACAATTTTTCCCAAGAGGTGAGGGAACAATGTACCTTGAGATTTAAAATTGGAAGTTTTCATAATGTTGTGAAGTGTGATGTGCTTCCAATAGATTGTGTTGATGTAATTCTTGGTAGACCTTGGAATTATGACAATGGTTCTCAGTTTGATGGAGCAAGAAATGTATGGAGTATAGCTAGACCTAATGGAATCCATGATTTGATTCCTATGACAATTGAACAAGTGAGATAGTAAAGCTCACTTAATGCTTTCTTAATCCTTCTAGAAGAGAGGGAATATATTAAGGAACATGATGAAACTAGTTTTGGTTTTGTTGTTATGACAATAGTTGCTACTAACCATGATGATGTGTAGGTTGAACTTCCTACAAGTGTGCTAGGCTTGAAGGAGATATTTCCCAAGGTGTTCAAGGGGGAATTGGAGAGATTACCATCAATGAGGTATGTACAACATTAAATTGATTTCGTTCTAGGTGCTACCATTCCAAATGAGAGAGGTTATTGGATGGCACCAAATCAGAGGGTTGAATTGCAAAGGCAAGTAGAGGAGTTACTTGCAAATGGCTTTGTAAGGGAATCCATTTCACCTTGTGCAATTCCAGTGGTGCTAGTGTCGAAGAAGGACAACAATGAATGGAGGATGTGCATTGATTCTAGGATAGTGAATAGAGTAACAGTGAGGTACAAGTTTCATATGCTAAGGATGGATGATATCCTTGATGTCCTTACCAATGTAGAGATTTTTACCAAAATTGATTTAAAGAGTGATTACCATCAAATCAGACTCAGGTTTGGTGATGACTGGAAGACAACTTTCAAGACATTGAATGGATTGTTTGAGTGGTTGGTGATGCCATTTGGACTCATGAATGCACCTACTACATTCATGAGGTTGATGCATGATGTATTGAAGGACTTGATTGGTAAATGCTATATTGTCTTTTTTGATGATATTTTGATGTATAGCTCTAATGAGGAAGAACACTTGGATCACTTGAGGATGGTGTGTCTTAAGTTGGAGGAGGCATAGCTAGTGATCAATGTGAAGAGATGCTATTTCTTTAGGAGGGAAATCACATATTTGGGCCATGTGATTTCTAAAAATTAGATTTGTATGGAAGCTACCAAGGTGAAGGCTACTAGGGATTGGCCAACTCCTAAGAATGTTGGGGAGGTAAGATCATTCGTTGGTTTAGTAGGTTTTTATAGATGGTTCATAAAAAATTTTAGTGGTATTTCAAGGCCTATGTTTTGTTTGTTGAAGAAAAATAAGGAATTTAGGTGGGATAATGAAACCCACGGAAGCTTTGACTTATTGAAAGCAAAAATTACTAGTGAATTGGTCCTTGCAATTCTAGATTTTTAGAAAATTTTTCAAGTGGAGGTAGATGCAAGTGGACTTGCCATTGGTGGGGTATTTTTACAAGAAGGTAAGCTTGTTACTTTCTTTTCAGAAAAGTTAAATGAGTCAAACAAAAAATATAGCATATATGAGAAGGATTTGTATGCTATTTTTCAAGCAATTAAGCATTGGAGGCATTACTTGTTGCCCAAGGAATTCACTTTGATGATGGACCACAAAGCACTTCAATTTCTAAACTCTCAAAAGAAGTTGAGTGCAAAGCACACGAAGTGGGTTTCATAGTTACAAGAGTTCAATTTTGTGTTGAAGAACAAAAGTGGGAAAGCCAATGTGGTGGCTGATGCATTATCCAGGGTGCATGTGGTGAATTTCAGCATTCCTGATGTGGAAGGTGTGGGTGATTTTGCTTCTTTGTATGAGCATGATATTAGTTTTGGGTAGGTTTGGAGGAGCCTCAAATAGCCATTGATGAATAGGATAGACCAATGGAGGGACTATCATATTTAAGATGAATCGTTATTTAAGAATGGAAAGGTATGTGTTCCTAATTATGATTTTAGGAAAAAAATTTTGTTTGAAAAGCATTATAGTGGCATGGTAAGTCACATGGGTAGGGATAAAACATTGGAACTTGTGGCAAGCACTATTTTTGGCTTAGTATGGGAATAAAATTTTTAAAATTTGTGAAGGAGTGCTTGACATGTTAGAAGTGAAAAGGGGTTAAAGGTGTGGATGGACATTATATGCCTTTGCCAACTCCCAAAGGTCCCTGGGAAAGTATGTCTATGGATTTTGTGAGTGGTATTCCGAAAACCAAAAGTGGGAGTGATGCAATTTTTGTTGTTGTGGACAAATTCTCCAAGATGGCACATTTCATTCCATGCAAGAAAGTAAGTGATGCTTCTCATGTTGCAAATTTATTTTTCTAGCATATTGTGAAGTTGCATGGTATTCCTTTGAATATTGTTAGTGACAGAAAATCCAAGTTCACAAGTCAATTTTGGAGGTCCATTTGGAAGATTTTAGGCACAAAGCTAAATTTTTCTAGTGCATATCATCCACAATCTGATGGCCAAATGGAGGTGGTGAACAAGTCCTTGCTAAACATATTGAGATGTTTAAGTGATGGACAACCAAATAGGTGGAAGAACTTGTTGTATCATGTTGAGTTTTCATACAAAAATGTTTTTCATGTTGCTATTGGCAAAAGCCCATTTGAGGTGAACTATGGATTTTATCCAAAGATGGTGGATACCTTAAAGAGCTTTGATGGTGAAGCTCAACTTAGTGTTGATTTTGTGTAAGAGATGAGGGATCATCATGCATAAGTAAAATAAAATCTTAAGAAGAAGGTTGAAGAGAGAGTTCCCAAGAGGAATGAGGGTAAGTGGAAGCCTAATTTTGCCATTGGTGATTTGGTTTGAGTGCACTTGATGAAGAAGCAGTTGAGAGGTGTTAACTTTTCCAAATTGCAAGCCAAGAATATGGGACCTTTCAAGATCAAGGTTAAGATCAATGATAATGCTTTTGAGATTGATTTACCAAATGATGTTGGTATGTCATTGGTGTTTAATGTTTTAGATCTTATGCACTATCATGGACCAGCTGATGAGGAGACCATACAATGTAGCATCGATGAGTTGAAGGGGGCTATTAATCAGTCCAAGCCTTTGGTGGAGTGGAAGGCCATCGTACTCAAGTGGAGGGGAGTCAAGAGGCATGAATATTTGATCCATTGGGAGTATCAATTCATTGATGATGCTGCATGGATCCATGAATCTAAACTTTTGAATGGGGGATTACTTCTACCCTTACTCAATTACTCACCTGAGTTCACTTTTTGAAGGGTGGGAGAGTTGGTGTAGGAACACCTATTTTGATTCCCTTGTTCTACAAGTTGTTTTTGCAAGTTTCAGGATTGAAGAAGATGTGGACAAGTATGTCCTATTAGTGTGTGTCTTCTTGTGTTGATTGATGATGATTCTTGGATGTTTTGGCATGTTTTGGGCTCATTTTGATAAGTATAGGAGGTTCCAGGGACTATGAGGACTTGTTTGAAGGCATCCAAAGGTTTCAAACATCAAAACAAGCATTATTTTGTTTAGTCTTAATAGGTGGGACATCACACCAAAAATTGGGATGTTCTAGGTGAGATGTCCCAACTGTGTGATGACATCTCAGGTGGGACATCCCACCATAAATTGGGACATTTGGGATTGAGATGGGATGTCCTAGCCAAAGGAAGGTTTTTATAAGAGATGTCCCAACAAAGCCAGAGAGAACCCATACAGATGGGGATACTTCCCAAAATGCCCATCCTAATTTGGGAAATAGCTAAAGCAAGATGGAAATAGCCAAAGCAAGATGAAAAAAATCATGGAAAAGATGAGAAGATTTGGGAAACATCTAAAGAACCTCAAGTTGAGTTGAGGAAAGGTTTTTAGGTTTCTTATCTTCTAGTTTTCCATTAATATTGATGTAATTCATATTTGTTGAGCATGAGTAAGGGAGAAAGCTCTTGGATATGGAGAGCAGGGCAAGAGAGAGTGAGTGAGCACATTGGGTGAGCACCTCCAAGATCAACTTGTGATGTGTTGGTATTTGTGTTCTTTTCTCTTGTATCTTACTTGTGAGTTGAGATCTTAGTTCTAGGTTGTGGAAGAGATTCTCTATTGGTTGTGTCTTGCATTGAGAACAACCATTGTGTGGTTGTAGAGCCTCATGCTCTACAATATTGTTTGAGTGTGACAAATTTTGAATGTTTGTGGGTTTGAGAAGCTAGTTGTAATCTTCTAATAAATTAATTGAAGATATTTAGTTTTGTTGTTTTCTAGTAAAAAGTTTGCTTTTTGCATAATATCTAGATTTAGTATTTGAAGGTGATTTATTTGTGGAGTGAACTTGCTCCATGCCTGTGAGACTTAAATTATTAGTCTCAACTAGCATTAGTGGTATTGTACATTGCATTGTTTGAAACATAACTCCAAAGGATCATGAGGTACATAGGAAAGGAGGAGAACAACAAGTTTAGTATCTATACTGTGATGTCTATAATTTTATTGATGCTTTCATAGGATGTAGACTTTGACATTTTCCCTATTATTCTTGGATGATATTTATGTGAGATGGATTCTTTTTGAAGTCATTTCTATTGGATTTTCATAGTAGATGGGTTTATGCCACATATTATGTCTTACATTATGAACTATTGATCAACATATGCTTTTAGACACATGAATTGTTCTATTTGTGAGGTTGGATTCTTTATATGGTCATGCTCATACATATATTTTTTTGATTTATGTTTTTATATTTTTTTTGTTCATTGATGAAGTGTCATTTAGTCAATGCGTCGACTGGGCCACGTATACAGGGCCACGTATATGCGGCCGCGTCGATGTGGGCTCGTCGACGTAGCCACCCTACATCGATGTGGCCCCGTTTATGTAGCCACCTTTCCCGGCCTATAAATAAGAGGGCCTTCCACCTCATTTGGACATCTTTTTGAGTAGTTGTAGCGAAGCTCTTGTAGTTTGTTCCTGCAAGAGATAGAATATTTTCCAAGTGCCCGCAACAGGTGTAAGAAAAGTGATCGGCTCTTTATTTGAGCGTTGGTGTATCTGAGCCCATTGGTGTGACAGAAATAAAGACGAACTCTTCAAGCTTTTCTTGTAGCATTTGGACTTAGTTATTTTATGCATTTAATAGTTTAATATGTTTATGCTTTATTAGTTACTTGTTAATTACTTATGTTTTCATTATTATAATTTCAATTGCTATTGTTCATTCATAGTTCATTAAGGCCATAAGTACGACCATCTCGAACGTAACCCAAATACTTGGTAAGCCCAGTGACACTTAACATCTGGTAACCCAGAAGTGTTAGGAGATGCTCAGAACATGCTCGGAATATGGGACCAGATACTTATGCTAGGAATAGTTAGAATATAAGCTAGGATAATTAGAGATTAGATAATAGTTTATTCCTTACTTTCCATACTTCAATTAGCCACCGAAAAGATAATTAAAAAGATATAAAAATCATTAGCCTTAATCTCACTTAACCAACGTAAACAGAACTTCACAAGTGAGATTAGGATGACAACGATTGTTCTAACCCAAGGTTTCACTGGTTAGAAGTTTGGTGTATGTTAAGTGCTTATAGTCTGCAGATTTCGATCGAGTCACGCGTGAACACTTGTGATTCGTATGGTTGGGCATAGGGATACCTATCCGCTCATCATTGGCGTCGTTGTTGGGGATTGTTAGTCTTACATGCGTCATTTGACCTTAGTGAAATTATCATTTAAGTCGTTAGAACGAACCTAGGGTAGAAATATTTATGCACACTAGGCAAATTTAAGTTAATCGTAAGGTACACAGATTATATGGACCATCTAACGTCCAACATGTGTTCTCATAGGAGAGATGTATTTGAACCACTGGTGTCGCAAGAATGTTGGGTGGTGTACAAACATCTTGATGAATATGTCCTTGATTTCACATTCATCCTACATCAGGATGAGCATCTCCGATGGTGGAACATGAAGGGTAGCATCATGCTACCACCCGACTGAGCAGCTCTTGCGATGCTATATCACAATCTGGGCAGATTGGGCATCTAGGACTAGGTGGCAGAGTATGTCATGGAGGACCATGACTACCAGGACTATCATCTCATGGAGGCTTAATGGACAAGAGATCAGCAGTAGGCGGAGAGATATGAATAGAAAAAGAAAAAACAATTTAGCAATCCCTTATTCTCGCAAGGGCTGCAAGACGATGGGGATCCTATATTTCATAATACTCATTTGACCGAACTTCCCCTAGGGCTGCAGTTCATCCAGTCAATCATTTAGAAAAAACCTCCAAGTGACCACGATCCTCAAGGGGATGGAGGGTCACGTAGCAAGGCTGGGCTGGATGATCGAGGCCACCCTCAAGGTAGATGGGGAGATCGCCACCAGAGCGGTGGTGATGCCTCTCCTTCTTCTCCGTCCTCCCCCTCTCCTACGCCTTCATTTAGCTCAAGCTTTGAGCGTAACAGGGGAAGGCTGGAGAGAAAGGACAGTGGTAAATAGGTTTAGAAGGGGCAACATGAGGAAGCATGCGACCAATCGTGTGATACTTGCTGGCATGAAAGAAAGGATAGCAGAAATCTTCATAGACGTCATGGTCTCCAATAGGACTATGATTCAGACGAGCCATTGTTAGCCACTCGGAGCATGCTCCAGATTACAGAGGCAGTTCACATTCCAAGTAGGCACATAAAGGATAGCTAAATCAAGCGAGTTGATATGAACAACATCCCCAGATCTGAAGGGGGATACAACTTTGATCCGTAGACCCACCTACAGGCGTTCCATAATGCCTGCACCTTGCAAAACATTGATAATGATTAGCAATAGTTGAAGCTGTTCCCTCACACACTCATCAAAGAAGCTAAAATTTGGTACTGGTCCTTGGAGCCGAAATCAATCAGAAGATGGAGTACGATGCTTGAAATTTTCAATGACAACTATCAAACGTACTCTAGAGTGGCGAATTTGAGAAGATAGATCCAAGGTTGGAAACAAGGGAATCATGAACCCTTGGATGTCACCATGAGCAAGTATTACTCACTGTTGCATCAGTGCCCTGGTCATGGTTATTCTCAGTGGGCACAACTTTGCCACATCACTGATGGGCTCCATTTTGAAACACGAAAGACCCTTGGCGTGTACGCCAAGGGACGACTGTTGGAGTTAAGGGTCCATCAGTTGAAATGCCTCATTGATCAGGTGGCCAAGGAGGAAGGAGAACTTTGGAAAAAGGATAGTGCAGAAGAATTCAATCAGGACCCTTCCCTCAGGAAGAGGAAGGTCTAATTTTGTGATGAGGAGGATGAGTCATCACTAGAAGAAGCGATGAATAGGAAGACTTTGTCTTTACAAAAGTTTGCATCTGAAATATTGGCAAAGGTGGATAAAATGTGGGACTCTTTGGACGAGAAATTCCAAAGTGTATTGAAAATTGCAAAAGAGTCCAAAGAACAAGGTAGTGACCGTGATCGGTGTAGGAAGAAGGGAGCTGAACGTGCCTACATAAGGGTAAGGGAAACATTGATGTAGCAGAATAGGTTGTAGACTCTGACACTGAGGAGGACGATGAATGTGGCATATGCCAGTATGAACATCCTAAGGGATGTTGTCCTGTGGTGTCACAACTTCAAGAGTTTGGGGTGTATGCCTTGAACCCTCGCTTGGTGCAGTGGCAGACACCCCGAAGGTTTCCTTATCCACAAGGTAACCCCAGGCGATTCCACCAGCAGTAGCAAGGATAATATTCGAGTGGAATACCCCCACAACAGTATGAATACTTCCAACAGTGGCATCAACCACAAGCATGGGGGATGCCACCTCCAAGGCAGCAGTATCCTTACAAGCAGTCAGATCCTTATGGGTACTATGTTCAGCAACTGGTCTCTCCAAGAGACTCTTCCAGTCATGTAGCCTTTCCCAGTTACTACCATCCCCTTGAATATTTTAGACATCCATCTCCATCACCTAGGGGGACAAATCTACATCTCTTCTACCCTTTTTCACCTTCTTTTGTCACTCCTCCACACCATCCCACTCAGTTGCCACTTCTCCATCAATGTAGGGAGAGATACCACCACAGCCACAACAACGAAACGCTACGAGGGCTGTTAACTTACAACTGACACCTCGGCCAAGTGGACCAGAACCCAAGCCACGCAAACGTCATTTTTTCTGGCCCAATAATCTAAATACACCCTCACCTACACCTGTGGCTAGTGCCTCCAAACCTACCAATGCTTCTACAATCATACCACCTGAGCAATCCTCCGCTCCACCACACTCCAACGTCTAGATGATCATGCTCACACATGCCGTGATCGACTGGATCAAAGTAGGTTCTCTTCCCTGGAAATTAACAGATCTGGGAAGCCCCCTAATATATCTTCAGGTGGCTAGGAATGAGCCGCGCAAAGCTCTTCTGGACTCAGGGTCAGGGGTTAATTTGATTTATCACGATATGTACAAGAACTGGAACTTGACCCCGCTAAAGAAGAGCAACATCCGGCTCGAGTTAGCAGACCAGTCCATCATCATTCCTTTGGGTTTGGTGGAGGACATTGTGACCACCATTTGTGGGTGGTCCTACCCTGCTGATTTCCTAGTCATCCGTGTCAATAACTGTAAGGGGAACTTCCCAATCATCATGGGAAGAGCCTGGCTAAGCATAGTGGATGCACAACTAGGACTCCAAGATCTGTCCCTAGAAATTTTAAAGGAAAATCTTTTTGGGAAGATCGAGAAGAAAAGAGTTCCATGCATCATGTACAGTGACTCAGGGTGCAACTGTATGTAGCAATCATGGTCCGCTAAGTGGATATCCATTCAAGCATGCAATTGGTGTACCGAGGAGTCACCTATTCAACAGTGCTTGTATGCAGTAGCCACTAACCAAGAGGGCACCCAGTGGCTGATAGCTGATCCCAATAGTAGCACATTGTGCATGGAACCATTTGAGGGGCTAGTGCAAGCCTATGTTGATAGCATGGATGAGATGGAGGAGATTCATCAACAGATCTCCACTGTTGATGACCAAGATGATTGGGAATGCTACAAATCCCTGAGAGCTTCAAACAAGAACCCCTGGAGCTAAAGTCTTTACCGGTCCACCTGGAATACGCATTCTTGCAAAATGGCAAGTTGGTAATTATCAATGCCGCTCTTGCTCCTGAACAGAAAAAGAAGTTGCTGGTGATGGTAAACAAATGGGTTGCTGCATTCACATGGTCATATCCTGAGTTAACTGGAGTTGATCCCAGGGTCTGCTAGCACTGTATCTATCTTGACCCTTCCATGAAGCCACGATGACAACTTCAAAGATGGTTGAATCCCAAATTGAAGTAGATCATAAAAGATGAAATCGAATAATTGCTTAAGGTGGGATTCATCTATTTTATCGCCAATAGCGAATGGGTTAGCCCACTCATTATCGTACCCAAGAAAGGTGGCAAATGGAGGGTCTGTATTGATTTCTAGTTGCTGAACATGGTGACCTTCAAGGACCAATTCTCGCTCCCATTTGTGGACCAGGTGTTGGACACCATTGCAGGACACCGATATTACAGTTTTTTGGATGGTTATAGTGGTTATAACCAAATCCAAATAGCACTAGAGGACCAGGCCAAAACTACATTCAAGAGTCCATGGGGGACTTTTGCATATAAGAAGATGCCCTTTGGCCTGTGCAATGTGCCTGCGACGTTCCAATGCCTTGTCCTAAGCATCTTCTAGCAACAAATTGACAATGGTGTAGAAGTCTTCATGATGAATTTTCCACCTATGGGGCCACATTTGAGCAAGCATTGGACCGTCTAGAGTAGGTTCTAAAGAGGTGTGTAGACACCAATTTGTGGCTCAATTGGCAAAAGAGCCATTTGATGGTTCAAGAGGGCATTGTGCTGGGGCATCACATCTCATCAACAGGGATCAATGTAGACCCTGAAAAGATAAGGATCATCCAAGGAATTACCCGCCAACCAAGTATCATCAAAGATGTACGGTCATTCCTTAGACACACTGGTTACTATCGGCATTTCATTGAGCACTTCTCAAAGATCACCTAGTTGTTGGTAGAACTTACAAAGAAAGACGCTCCGTTTGTTTGGACTAAGGAATGTGAGTCTACATTCCAAGCGCTGAAACATAAACTTGTAAAAGCTCTAGTTCTATGGGCACCTGCTTGATCCAGACCTTTTTAAATTATGATGGATGCCTCCAACTACACCTTGGGAGCCGTGCTTACACAGTGTGATAATCAGAAACATCCATATTATATCCACTGTGCAAGCTATAGTATTATGGATGCATAGCTAAACTTTACCACCATCGAGAAGGAATTGATGGCGGTGGTGTTCGCCTTGGACAAATTCCGACACTATGTGCTTAGATATGAGATGTTTGTGCACATTGACCACAGTGCTATCTGGTTCCTGATGAACAAACCAATGGTGAGCCCCCGTATAATCCGGTGGCTGGTGATTCTTTAGGAGTTTGATCTTACCATGGTAGAAAGAAAGGGGACTGAGAATGTGGTTGCTGACCACTTGTCTCGATTTCAATGGGATGATACAGAAGAGGAGAAGCCCTTATTCGACCAATTTCTAGATGAACTCCTCTTCACAGGCGTCGTTGATCCTCAAGTACCCAAGGAATCCCCTTGGTTCAACCGCATCCTTACCTACCTTACAACCCAGGAGTTGCAAAAGGAATGGAACCATCGATAGAAACAACAGTTTCTCCATAAGGCCAAGTGTTTCATGGAAATCAATGGTCACCTCTACAAGGTGTGCACAGATGGCTTGTTCGATGGTGTGTCCTTGATGATACACTGTGCATCCTCCAAGATACTCACAAGGGCCCTTGTGGGGGCTACTATGCTAGACGTTGAACGACCATTAAAATCCTGCTTGCAGGGTATTACTGGCCTACACATTTCAGGGATGCACAATGGTTCACCCACTCCTGTGAATGATGCCAAAGAGATGGTGGGATGATGGCATGGTTGGAGGGACCTCAATAGTGGATCCAACCACTGGAGCCCTTTGACATCTGGGGTATCGACTTCATGGGGCCCATCACCCCCTTGTCAAATGGAAAGGCCTACATCATTGTGGAGGTGGACTACTGTACAAAGTGGGTAGAAGCGGCTGTCATCATCGACTGTTCTTCCAACATCGCCGCACAATTTGTCCAGCAACAAATCGTTACGAGGTTTGGAGTGCCACGTGCACTGATTTCTGACAATGGGACTCACTTCACGGGTGTCACTTTTCGAAAACTCATGCAACGCTTATAAATTTACAACACCCTATCACCCCCAAGCCATCATCATCGACTGTTCTTCCAACACAGCTGCACGATTTGTCTAGCAACAAATCGTTACCAGGTTTGGAGTGCCACGTGCACTGATTTCTAACAATGGGACTCACTTCACGGGTGTCACTTTTCGAAAACTCATGCAACGCTTAGGGGTAACACATAAATTTACAACACCCTATCACCCCCAAGCTAATGGGTAGGTCGAAGTCACCAATAGAAAGATCACCAAGATCGTTACTCGAACCATTAGCAAATACAGGAGGGATTGGAGTACCAAGCTCAACGATGCCCTATGGGCCTATCACTCCACTTGGAAACTTCTTGTAGGGTACTCTCCCTATGAGTTGGTGTACGAAAAGTTACCAACACTTCTAATCCAAGCAGAACTCCAGACACTATCCACAGCCAGTGACCTCGGCCTTGACCTACCGCTAGCACAACGTGAATGATTAATCAACTTAAGTGTGCTAGATGAGAACCGATTAGTGGCCCTATTTTCAAATGAAACCCACAAGGCCTATAATAAGAAACGACATGATCTTAGGATTCGGAAGGTCACATTTTGATGTGGAGACAAGGTATTGTATTGGAACCCCTCACATGTATCCCAACCGACAAAGTTTCAGACACTATGGGAGGGACCTTATATTGTCTCCGAAACCTTCCCATTCGGGGCCTTGCTCATTCACAAACCTGGGGACCCCATCAGAACACAGTTAATCAACTGCCAACAATTAAAACCTTTCCATGAGCTCCACACAACTAGTGCCACTGCCTCGTCATTAGCCAGTTGCCCTTGTTCCATTTTTCGTGTCTCCTCCTTTCCATCTAGTCATGGGGGAGACCATCATCCCTGCTGATTCATTCCCTACTCCCCTCATCATTTTATCATTTTTTGTTTTACAATTTTTTGTTTTACACTTTTTTGTTTTACACTTCTTTGTTTTATCATTTTTTATTTTACACTTTTCGTTTTACACTTTTTTGTTTTACACTTATTGTTTTACACTTTTTTGTCTTTCACCATCATTCATACGTTTGCACATTCTTTGCACATATTTTTATTTTCTTTAATTATTTTTCATTTTTTGTACTTTTCTATTTTTTCACATAATGGCAGATGTCGTCGTATTGTCTTTAGACATTTGGCACGGTTAGTTTCGTTACGATGGGTATTGTAATAGTCTTCCTCGTTATTTGGCTCCCGCCATTGCATGGTTGTCCTTGGATTTTACATTGTTTTCAGTTCATAAACTCGGCAGTGAGTCCACGTCATTTGCCCATTCATCATTCGATGGTTTTCCTTTTGTTGCAAACATGTAACCCCTTCACTTAAAAACATTTTAATTAATGTGTGACTTGTGTAGTTCCCAGACTGAGGGATGACCCAATGGTTTGAATCGGGTGTGACTTCAAGGGGAATGCTTTATTTGTTGTTTGGTTCTATTCCCCGGGTTGCTGGTGTGTCCTCACGGCTTTCCTCCCACTCCAAGTCTCTCTCTGTGGAAGCTTCTGGGCAGTTCGACCTTGCATGGTGTGGTCCTCACTGAAAAGAAGAAAAAAAAACCAAAAACAAAATAGACAAATAAAATGAGGATTCAAAGCACACCCCTTTGTCGGATGCATGCCAACACGCATGGCTCTTTGCATGGTGTGGTTCCCCTGAACAAAAGAAAAGAAATACAGATCACTGGGGAATTCAAAGCATACCCCTTAGACCGCCCCTCACGGGTCACATGCACTAGTTATGGGACTTCCTTGGTCCCCTCTAACTTTTTCCCATTTCACTTCCTTCTTCTCAGATTTCCTGAAGTGGTGGTTCTATGTGGGGTCATTCTTGCTTCCTTTGGGATGGTTGGGACTTCATCTATCACTGCGATGTCACTGACTGCGGATGGTTTTGGGTCACATGTCAGGAAAGGTTCTATCGGGTCACTTAACCATACTCGCACACAGGGTTTCATGTGACTGACACTCGGAATTTTCATTCTCTCCTTTCCCTCTATTCCTGCTTCTATCCGTACTCACCTCACTACCCTTTTTGTGTTTTGTGTGTTCGTTATGTTTTCTGTAGGTCTCTCATGCCTTGGCAGGTTCTCTTGGTTTGGAGTCTTAATTGGTCGACACCAATTCCTGGCACCCGGGCCCACGGACGTTGGTGTTGAGGGTATGCAGGGGCTACAAAAGCTGTTGCCTACTATGGGGAGGACCCACTTGCATACTCTTGGTTTTTCTTGTTCAGCCTTCCATCCTTTGGATTTCTTGGTTGATTTTTTTCAGTGTCCCATCGTTTGATTTTGTCCTTGTGGAGTTCTTTTTGTGTCCTGTTCTCCCATTTTGTCTCTTTCTCGGGCTCCATTTCCTTCCTCATGTTCTCCACCATGACTGGGCCTTCTCTGCACTTCAACCCCCTCTATTTAGATTTTCAAATTCATCATTTCAGGTGTTTTATGGGTTGGTCAACACTGGTCCACGGGTGAACAGTGCTACGTATACGCGACCCCGTATACGCAGTGCCTACATATATGCGGCCTCGTCGAGGCAGCGCCCAACCTCTATATATAACCCATTGCACTTGTTCATTTTTCATCATTTGGAGTTCAAATTGAGGGGAGTTTTTGCCATTTTTTCTACCTAACCCTTCCCAACACACCTACATTCCATTGCGTGTCCGCATCAACCTTTCGTTGCCCTTTTTTTTAA
>MNCI01000745.1:145135-164459 GCA_015680685.1 Gnetum montanum | reverse complement strand
GGGGGGGTGGTACCTTTGTGTAATTAACTAATTAGTTGTTAATTATGAAAAATTTTGCCCTGACCCCTAAACTAACATTCTGGAAGACTTAACGGTGTGCCTGTGCCATTAACATAAGTTGGTCAAACTGAGAAAGCATATACAGACCATCTTAAGCTATTTATGAATGGTCTAATGGGCGGTTATGTTTGATTGCAGATGGCACCAAAACCAAGGCACCCAAGGGACGAAAGACTGTCTCAACCAAGGGACAAGCATCCATGCATGGGAAGGGGACGTGGTGTGCAGTCGCCAGAGCATGCGGAGGGCTCTCATGCAACTGGGCCCTTCCATGAAAGACCTGACATGGAATCTGTTCGCTATTCCTGAAGAGGAGATTCCTGGTGAGCAATCGCTAGGGGATGAGACTCCTGGGATAGCACCATGGCTTGAGGTCACCCTGACCCAAGCCTACCTTGATGCTATCACACCACGTGAGGTGCAATGGACGGTCCTTCAAGAGTTAAATTTTGGACCATTCCTTGAGAATGCTCCAGAAGATGTGAGGCTCCAATTGCAGAACTCTTCGATGTGGCCAATCATCACAACCAGTGGTGAATGGTACTTAAGAGAAACTTATCTCTTTTGGACAAATCGACAACCAGGGTCAAGAGTCTACCCCCATTTTGGGTTACCCGAAATTGGGGTAGATGTGGCAGAAATTCCAAAATAGGCCGATCCAGAGGTGAAGGCGTAATGGATCCAATGGTGCTATGGGGTTGAACGCAAGGAATTTGGCTCCTTGACCACAGTGGAGAGAGTATACTCCAAGATAAAGTCTTGCCATTTGAATCCAACGGTAAGACCCAGCAAAATCACAACCTTCTCCGCTCGTGCGTGTACCTCCTTGAGTGGGAAATTTCCCATGAGTCTTCCACAACTGTTGTTTCTGGAGATTGAAACAAGGTTCGTTGAGAACGAACGTGGAAGACGAGCTCTCCCCTTTCCCTGCCTAATCTAAAAGTTGTGTAAATGAGTAGGGATAGCATGATATTCTAAGGACATAATTCGATGCACCCCAATTGCCTCGTGGTGAGAGATGATGAAAGAAAAAACTCTTTCCGCCACACAGATAGAGGAAGAGCAACAACCACCTCCACCACCTGCACAAACAATGTAGCCAGGCTCACAAACCACTATAGAATACATCTGCGAGATTCAAGAAACGCTCTTGAGCCAGCAAGAGCAATCCAGTAGAACTGGTGGAGGAGAAGATACTTCGGTCTATCGTCCTACCATGAGTCACCTGGAGCAAGTGGCTCAATTAGTCAGCTTGCTTGAAAGGGCAAGGCTGATATTCTCCATCACCCGAGCAACAATGCCAACCAGAACAAATCCAAGCATCTGAGATGTATCAACTGCAACCCAACAATTATGCCCAGGGAATGCTACTACCTTCTTGGTACGCTTGGAAGATGGTGAGGGGGCGATGGTCCTGGTGATGCAGCACAAGGGACAAGAAGTTGCAGCGGAAGTGGTTGATGATACAATTGCTATGATTCTCAATGCACCAGCAGCACTTGTACCAAACATTCATGGACTACAAGATGTATAGGTGTTTGCCAGAACTTCGTGTAGCAAGATTGATGTAGCCCAACATGAAGAATTATTGGACCGATTGGTGGGAATCGGGCAACTGCTTCCAGATGTCTTCGACCTTCCAGACAACATCACTGCAACCCAGTTGGAGCTGCTCTTAGCAAGGGGCAAGAGCATTGTTTTGGAGGGGCAACTAGAAGCTGCTCAAGCCACTTGTCAGTGCTTGGCAACTGAGGTAGCCCAATTAAGAGCCCAACTTGCTGATCCAGCCATCCTCAACCATGAAATCACCAGAGATGAAGCTTTTTAACAGCTTCAGCTTAAACTTCAGGTTGTTGAGGATGTTCGGGAGATGGCGATCCTTGACAAGTCCATAGCAGACGCCTGAGCATATCACTTAGAGAAGGACCTGGTGGAGGTTCACCAAGAGAACGTGTAGTTGACTGTGGAAGTTCATTGCCTGTGCAATGTTGGTGTAGAGAACGAACACATGAAAGATTTCATCCACTAACAGCAGGAGGAGCTAGCTAGGGTGAACACTGACATGAGAAGGTTGGCTGTTGAAAATCAGAATTTTTCAATAGAGGAGGTTGGCTGTTGAAAAGACAGAAGTCTGAAATCGAAATCACCGCTTGGAAGAACAAGGTCCTAAAATTCGAAAAATTCAAGAATCACTACAGGGACCAAGTGGGATTGCAGAAGGAGGTCAACGAGAAGCACATTCAAGTTGCTAAAGCCAAGATAAACCAAGCGCTCCAGCAGCTCCAAGAGGGAGGCAATGTATGGCACTCCATCTTTGATGGGTTGAATGCCTACAACACAGCAGAAATCTACCTAAAGGAGCTGCAAATTGAGGAGATGATAGAATACATGGAGCTGGCCAATCTTCGATATGCAAACCTGGCTATGCTCATAGCTGGGAGACTACGGTTAGAGTTAGAAAAGCAAGTGGCCGCCTCGTATTCCCTATACGAGGGTGAGTTCCAGGTGCACAAGACAACAAAACAAAAGCTGGCAACAGCAAACGTAGAACTCGAGATCCTCCGCCCAAGCTTTGAAGGTCAATGTACAGTTGTGGAGGACCTAGCCTAAAGAATGAATGACTACTAGCAGCTGCAGGTATCAATCCAAGCGTTCGACATCAAATGCAAACAGTTCACAGCCTGGTTTCTCAACTTAAAAGAACTCCTTCTAGCGTTGCCATGCCCTTGGGAGGTTCCAGTTCCAGCACATATTGGAGAAGTTGCCTGGACCGTGAACAATCCCAGAAGTAAAGAAGAAAAAATGAGGGCTCTCTTGGAGGCTTTTCGGCTACCTCTAGAAGTTGCAGCTATCGCCGGGCTACCGACATTCGTGCTACCACCAACGCATGGACCAAAGGCTAGAGAGGATTTGTCAGAACCACCACCCCCTGGGACAATGTGATCTTCTCCAGCAATTTTGTGCATCATCCTACATAGTAGAGGCTCCAGGACCAGCGAGGTGTTCAATTTTGTCTATGAACACCACTAGTTTTTGTAATTTTTCCTCCTCTGTAACTCGGGCACTTGGTAAATTTATGTTGTGTCATGTGTGTGTGTCATGTATGTGTTTAAGTTATGTGTGTTGTAAATAAGAATCCATACCTTCCAAATTGTAAAGTAACTCGAGGACAAGTTTTTGCTCAGTTGTGGGGGTATGATGAAGTGTCATTTAGTCAATGCGTCGACTGGGCCGCATATATGGGGCTGCGTATACACGGCCACGTTGACATAGCCACCTTACGTCGACATGGCCCCGTTTATGTAGCCACCTTTCCTAGCCTCTAAATAAGAGGGCCTTCCACCTCATTTGGACATATTTTTGAGTAGTTGTAGCGAAGCTCTTGTAGTTTGTTCTCGCAAGAGATAGAATATTTTCAAAGTGCCCATAGCAGATGTAAGAAAAGTGATCGACTCTTTATTCGAGAATTGATGTATCTGAGCCCATTGACGTGACGACAATAAAGACGAACTCTTCAAGCATTCCTTGCAGCATTTGGACTTAGTTAGTTTATGCATTTAATAGTTTAATATGTTTATGCTTTATTAGTTACTTGTTAATTACTTATGTTTTCATTATTATAATTTCAATTGCTATTGTTCATTCATAGTTCATTAAGGCCATAAGTATGACCATCTCGAACGTAACCCAAATACTTGGTAAGCCCAGTGACGCTTAACATCTGGTAACCCAGAAGTGTTAGGAGATGCTCAGAACGTGCTCGGAAGATGGGACCAGATACTTATGCTAGGAATAGTTAGAATATAAGCTAGGATAATTAGAGATTAGATAACAGTTTATTCCTTACTTTCCATACTTCAATTAGCTGCCAAAAAGATAATTAAAAAGATATAAAAATCATTAGCCTTAATCTCACTTAACCAACGTAAACAGAACTTCACAAGTGAGATTAGGATGACAACGACTGTTCTAACCCAAGGTTTCACTGGTTAGAAGTTTGGTATATGTTAAGTGCTTACAGTCTACGGATTTCGACCGAGTTGCGCGTGAACGCTTGTGATTCGTTGGTTGGGTGTAGGGATACCTAGCCGCTCATCATTCATGGTCATATATCTTCATAGTGTATGACTATTTCATAGATCTTAGCCTGGTTCGTATATTCTTATTTTGTTCCATCTCACACTCAGGTAGTGGTTATTTATATTTTGCCATAGTTGGCTTTACCATGATCTTTGCGGATAAGATGGATTCAACTTACATAATGCCTTCCTAACCTAGGATTCGGTAGGAGGGTGTTACAACCTTCTAATGTAGGGTTAGAAATGTTTACATATTTTAAGGTCTCTATCCCATCCTTTATATCTAACTTCATAATTTTGTCATTTGATGTTATACTTTCCTCTTCAATCTTGTTGCTATGGCCTACAATCTCCTTTCCTTTCATCCTTCTTGTTCTAATGGTTATAACTATTCATTTTTCTCCTCTTCATTTGAGATGTTCATTTTGGAGCTCAACATTGCCTTCTTGAATATTTTCACAATGGATGTCTAGCTTTTGCTTACAACTTCTTCTTCTTGATCTTTAGAGTCTTCATTTTTTATATTCACCCCATGTGCAGAATATACACAGTGTATGGGTATAGCAATTTGGTAGTCTTATGATGGGAGACCATAATTGTATATAACTTGAAAATATAGGCAACAACATATACATAACTAAAGTACAATGTTTTATTACTTTTCAAACATTTTGCAAGCTACTCATTTACCCTCAACATTGTGTCATGCCCATGAAAAGATGACATCATGATTCTAGATCATGCAGATTTTCTATGCATTTAACATGGTGATATGATTATGTCTATCATTATAGAAGACATAATTTTCAAAAAATTTCATCACACACACACATATATATATCTCCTTCAAATATGCAATTTCTATCTAGGTTTTATTGTTGTCAAGTACAAAAGAATCACAAAACGTTTGTTGCATATCTATTTTGAACATGAATTTTATATTAAACATTCAACAAAATTTAAAAGTATTCTTGAACACCTACTTGATGATCCTTTTCGATATTTGGATGACAAGGTTACTCTCCTTATATTCATCTTCTTGTAGTTGAGCATCAAGATAGCCTTGTACTTCTAGTGTCTTGAATTTTGCCCTTTTTGACTTTGTAATAAGCAACTATAGATTTTTTGTTAACTGTAAAATAAAGAAACTCATATCTCTCCATTATATCTCATGCTAACATTACCAAAGGTACTTTTATCATAATTTATGACTTCTTGTTTGTTTTATGTCCCTTTGTCACTGTCACTGTTTTTGGAATGGATTAGGGCTCTTTCTTCATTAATTTCACCAAGGTAATGAATAGTGTAATGATTTTGTAGCTTCTTATTCATTATTATGGGTTTGAATTTTCCATCAATTGTATTTATATTTCCAAGGTTAATTTTTGGTGCTGAATCTTATTTATTATTTCTTTGCATCATTATTATTGAAAATATGATATGACATGGATTGCAAAATTTTTTTTTTTTTAATGAACCTAAAGCTTGAATAAAGACATTCTATAAATTGATAAAGCACTGATGGGGTAATAGAAGCAAATCATATATCTTGGGACTTAACATATCCTTTGAAACTGAACATGGAACTTGCGTACCACAAGTTGCATACTATAATCAAGTGAGCAATGCTTCACTGACAACTTAGTGCCAAGTTTGTTCTTGAATAATAATACTTAAAAAATATTATCTTTAACAACTTCATAAACATGAAACAAGGATGCCCATTTTCTCCCTCATTATTTGACATTTTTATTAATGAGCTGAAGTAATAGATAACTTTAAGGTAGAGTTTATTAAAGTTATCAATTTTCCTATAAATATTTTAATGTTTGTTTATGGTGTGGTGCTAACGACAAAAACTAAAATTCAAATGAAGTGCATGACGCCAAAATCAAAATGATAATATATGATACCATATCACACAATGATGATTTGTATTTTGGTTCTAAACATATTGAAGTTGTTCCTTTCTATAAGTATTTAGACATTGCATTTTCAACTAAGTACTTATGATAAGATCATGTTTTTCCAAAGATCTCTAATAGTATGCATTTTTTATACACTATTCATTACAACTATACATAAGAAGAAATTGAAACATTGAATATACAAAAACAAATGTAATATCAACTTCTTCAACTAGTTTTATGATACAACCATGAAGCTTAGGAACCAAGACCATAATGGAGATGTTTAACTATGTTTAAAAAGATTTTTTTTGCTACAAGAGTTTAAGACAAGCATGTTTTCTATAGAAATTATAGTTCTTCATTAGTTTATCAAATTTTATCAAAATTTGCTTGTTAGACCTAAAGTACACTTTTTAATAAATGTTATAATGCCACTCAAAAGAAATAATGGTTTTATGAAGATAAAATGGTTTCAAAATTGAATATTTAAGATAAAGATTTAAATTTGAAACCTAAGGAGCTTGGACAAATGCTTTGAGAGAAAACTCTTAATTAAGAACATGTGTAAATAAGCTACAAGAGAAAAAACAATACTACTTAAATGAGGTCCAAAGAAGAGGATTCTTAACCTAAAAGCCTACTTATATGTGTGCTTTAGTTGGGGCTTGTATTAGATCAAGATACTTTTTGATTGAGACAATATGGTGAATTAATCTTTTTCATGATTCTTTTTCAAATTCATTGAGACTTAAATATGACATTCAAATAAATGATTATCTACAATTTTTTTTCTAGAATGACTTGGCATGTCAATTTTTATTATAGTTCTTATAATAAGCTTAATTAAGAAAAAGATGTTATACCATCTTTATTAGAGAGAGAATAAATAGCATTAAAAGTACTTGGTGGTTGAGATGTAGGAGGTAATGGTTAGTTTTTATTAAATAAAAGTAACTAGTTTCATTGAGAAATTTTTTTTAAAAGAAAATTAATTATTTTTTAAGTAACAACCACTTTTAAGAAAAAGTTAAAAACTATTATTAGCCAAAAATTCAACAATAACAAATAAAAACTATAAAAAGTAAATCAAATGAAAAACTAATAAGGACAGAAGGTTAACAAATGAAAAGAAAAGAAAAAAATTCAATTTTAAAAAAATTAAAAACAAAAATTAAAAACAGTACTCCACAAAAAATATTATATCGGTTACAAGGTATTGAATATTAAAGTCACAGGCCCACTTGCTTAGAGAGCTTGTACGACATGTGATCTTGGTATTACTTCTTAAATATATAACATGGCTGATGCAGTCTTGATATTACTACTCAGATGACCAAACGAATGCACGGAAATCCAAACGCAAGCATGGTAAAGCAAAAGCAAAATACCGGAGATTAGATGCACAATACGGATACAAAATATAAACCATAAAGTATGAAATTAAAAATATTGTCTTGGCTCAGGTGAGGTGCGAGTTAGCTTCTTAGGTGAGATGCGGGTGGTCTCAGCAGTAGAATGTCATCTTACCTGAAATTTTTATATACCCTTATTCGGTCAAACACGCCAATTAAAAAATAATAATAAAATACCATTCATGCTTAGATGCTAAGAAAAGTGACATATTTGAATGGAAGATGACAATTCTAAAAATTTCCTAACCTTTTTTATGCCACCGAATACATCATCGAGAGGCGTCTTAGACCCGCACATAACCACGAAACGAGATTAATATCCATTGGGTGTTTAAAAAGGTTCGTATAAAGATTTTAAATCGTTAACTTGAGATAAAAGAACTAAGAAAAAGCTATGAACTATAACCTCATCGAAGCCAACGGGGAGACTGTTTTTAAAGTAGAGTGATACTGCGACTGCTCAAGATCAAATGAAAGAGATTAAAAAGTATCAAATGAAAAATTAATAAAGAGATTTGTAGAACTGTCTGAGGATTTGAGAACTTTTGTGTTTTGCAGTATTGGATGGCTCTTAAGTAACATTGCTGTGAGAGATTTGTAGAACAGAATATTTCACTCCACTGTCTTTACATAATTGGGCCCTTAAAAGAAAAAGCACCATCCTACAGTGTCATTATTAATATACGGGCCCATGAGCAATAATAATGGTGTAGAGATTAGCATATGGGTCCATGACCAGTAACTGTTTTGCTGCATTGGATGGCTTTGAGGTAACATTGTTGGTGTGAGAGATTTGTGGAAGAGAGACTATGAACTCTTCCAAGAGTCCTCACCCACCCAAAATAGTTATGTAGTGTTCAAAGGGCCATCACCCAAAGTCATTTAGTTTTCAACAATGTGTTTGTCATTTGATTCAATTAACATTATTTTAAAGATGAAAGATTCAATAAATATGAATAACTCTGGATATAATATTATAAAGAAAAGCTCATTCGATACTGAACAAATAGCTTTAATAAATCTTTGGTCATCAACTACCAAGTCCCAGCGAGGATTCTTCACCCCACGGATTTTCAACGTTTCAAAGATTCAGCTGTTTGCTATAGCCAAGGACCGACGGATAGCCAGCAAAGCCCATGACTCAATTCATGAGCATGAACGTTATAGCAGCATGCTTGGCACCACTTTTATTTAGAAATCTGAAATTGAAATGCTAATTAACTTCATTTATCTTCTAAGTTGTGTAGAAAGACTTGGATTTCTCAGTCAGTTTGAGAACAGTAGTTGCCTACAGACTCTGTTTTTTTCCTGAACGCAGCTAAAGGCACCGACTGGGGAGAGTAAATCAGGGCCTTATAAAAATGTGAGTTAAATAGAGACCGGCAAAAAGATAAGTAGAAAGCCTCAAATTAACTTAATGCAGAAAATAGAATACCTATGCAGAAAAGGGTAAATAAACACTGAGCTTTTAAGGTGGTTCAGCTGCTAGATTGGCTGGGCTACCTCTACAATAAAAATCTCCCAAGATCCTAGGGGGTAGAGTAAATATATTTTAAAAAAAAATTTACAGGGTTTCTTTAACAATTCTGGATTGAGCACAACAACCAAGCTCAAAGTCACAGAAATTTGCTCTCTCAGCATAAAGGAAGAGGAAATACTTTGCCTTGTCTCAACACAAGACTCAAGAGTTTCTAAGCTTTCTAAGAAAAAGAAAACAAAGTTTTTACAAAAAAAGAGATTGAGAAGAAGAGGAGAAAAACAGAAGAAGAAATTCTAGTTTAAGCACAAGGTTAAAAACCAGAAATCCAGAGCTAAGCTAGAGAGCTTCAATTTATAGCCAATATTTATTTTAGCCATTTTAGAGCCATTCTTCAAACTGTTGCTCATATGCTAAAGAAGTGTAAGAAGAAGTAGGCTGTAACCATTACCAATCTGTTGGGAAGAGTAACTAAAGAAGAACAATCTATATTCGTTACATCTTAGCTTCCATTACTACATTTGGTATGAGCTTTAGGTGAGTATTAAAAGCTTAGCAGAGAATTTCTTGTGCTAATGATTTCTTTACTTCTTGCAAAAATAACAAGCTTTGCCTGTATTGGAGATAACGGCTCTTTAAGCTTCAATTAACAACCTCTGTCTTTTCATTAATGAGATTCAGCTTGCTTTAATAGCAATACAAGCTCTACCTTTTCGTATAACACCTCTTCTCAATATAAGCTTATAATGCCCCTTTTATTTTTGCTAATGTGGCATCGTATAGAATCAAAATTTGGTCCTAGCCTTAAGATAGCTATTAAAGCCAACTTATATTTTTCACTACGGGCTTTCCTTCTGCTTAGGCTGACATGAAAATGAGTTCTATAAAGAAAATTTGAAGCTTTAAAATAAATAAATAAATAAATTTCACAGCTTTTCTATTTCTTTAAAAAGTAAGCTTCATTGTGCATTTCTTTAAAAAGTAAGCTTCATTGTGCCTGGGTAAAAGGAGTTGATGTGGCAGATCTATTTTGGAAGCGCTTTGTAGAACCAAAAACTGGTTCTAAAGATTAGTTCTACAAGCTGATGTGGCAAGGCACTGAATAGAACCAAAAATTGGTTCTGAAGCTTTTTCAAAAATAGATGAGCTTTTCAACCAAGCTTACGTGTGAGGAAGAAGGAAAACAAAACACTCACATGGTAGAGCTATTCTTTAACAAACTTTTGTAGAACCAAAGAAATGGTTCTAATGGTAATTCTACGTAAGAGTTTATTTTAGAAGATGATGTGGTAGAGTTGATTAAATGAGCCCTTTATAAAACCAAAAATGGTTATACAAGCTAATTCTGTTTTAGCCCTTGCTTTTTGGGCAAACATGGAAGAGCTATTTCTCGTCCTTTTGTAGAACCAAAATATGGTTCTATGAGTTGTTTCTACAAGCTAAGGTGAATTAAAATTCTTTTGCGCACATGCTCTTAAAATTGTTTAACTTGACCCCACTAAATCCCATCAAATAAAAAACTGACATAATAGAACCAATTTGAGCTATCTTTATAGAGCTAAAATGAAGAGTTGAGCTGAATTAAAAAAAAAAAGAAAGAAAGAAAAAAAAACTATCCAAGTGCTCAACAAGTAGAGGCATTTTGAACAAGCCGAGTAGAACTAAAAATGGTTTTACAAATTCATTCTTGTGAAAGATAAGACAAAAGCTCAAATTCGGATGAAATGAAAGCTCCACTATAAAGCCAAACTTGAAACCAAGCTCAAAACAACAATATTGATAAAGATGGTCGGCTAGCAAGATTTGATTGCCTAGGCAATAGGAAGCTCTGGCCAATGCCATAGATAGCATCCATGAAAGGTTAATATGTACAATATAAAAGTTTTGTTTTAAAATACATTCACCTGCATGTAATCCACTATAACCCAAGCATATGCAACATTGATACTTGATTCCTTCTCAAAAGTATGCTAAGGCTACTTGCTTTTTCAAGCATATTCTAAAGTGGCATGTGCAAATTAAAGTAAAGTTTGTTTTTTTAAATTCATGTTATTAAGTGTTTGATATATAACGACTATCACATTGAGTAGGTTGCTTGTTTTTCAAGTCGTAAAACTTGGGTTTGAACCTAGATGCATCCACTCCCAAGATCCATCTTGATAAGATGAGCATTGAGCCTATGGGCGATGATCTTTTTTTTTTTATTATGTGTGTACGATATCAAAGCTAAAATGTCAAGAATGGTAAACTCTAATGGCTTTAGTTTGTCTTAATAATATAATTTAAATGTAAGAAAAATTTAGAGTCTAAAAAATTATTAATTTATATATATTAATATAATGCATATGAATTGAATCCTTAAATGCAAGTCTTAATTAAATAGTTAGACTTTAAAATACATTATAAATTTTGAAATTATAATTAATGTTTTTTTTACCATCATCATCATATCCTTTTCCCAACTAAATAAGGTTTGCTATAGTCATGATGTTCTTCAATTTGAAACTTGATACCTTCCTTTACATCTTAAATATTATGACTAGTTTAGCTATATATTGATGATATATATCTATAACTTGACATAGAGTATATTTTCCTTTTTTCAAAAATCAAATCATATGATCAAGTTTTAAAAATTTGTGTATAATATATGATGATGAAAATTTTGAGAAATATTATTTTGCATTACATTATTGGCCTATAAAGGGCTATGGATGAAATATAATTTAGTGATACATGATTGGCCCCTTGAGGTCTATGGTTTAGATATGACATAGTATTATAAGAATTGGGACCTCTAATGCATTATGGATGAAATATGATTTAGAGGATGACACAAAGTTTAGTAGTGCTAACGCTAGCATTAGCATCAACATCATCACCAAAGTTAGAAAAAATTTCAACAATTTTTTAGGCCAAAAATTCTAACTCCTGAGATGTTGAAACTAATCCCAAAATGAGTCAAAATGATGATGTTTGAGTGTCGAGAGGCTTGTAAACCTGTGAAATGTTGTGAACTAGATGTGTAAAGTGACTTGAAGGTGCTTGTAGAGATGTTGAGGCAAGTCTCAAACATATTGATGCTTCAAACTTAGAAAAAATGTTTATTTTCTAAGGCCCTAAACAACTTGCCAAAAGTGCCAATTTTAGAATCTTGGAGTGTTAAAATTGCTATTGATGAGTCATCTAGGCCCTAAGGCCATAGGAACCCATGTCACATGTCAGAATGTAGATTTGATGAGATTTGGAGGTTCCAATGATGGTGTTTTTATGTTATTTTTAGGCATTTTGTCTTGTGGTATTGCATAGAGATTGACTTGGAACCCATGATGCCTTTGACATCAAGAATGAAGTTTATAAGCTAGGGCATTGAAATGGTCCCTAGAGACCTTTAGGAGCTAAGAATATGCCTCATGATGATGTATTTGGGAAGTTTGATGCTCAAACCTGCATAGAATGATGTCAAGACTACACTTAGTCTTGATCTCTTGTGAACCAAAAAACTATCAAAATCACTGTATTTGAACCTTGTGATGCCATGGAAGCCTAGGATGTAACATTTCAGGTTTCAGTTGATGCCAAGATGCAGTTGTGTAGGTGACATGGGTGAGGTTTTCCAAGACTAAAGGTGATGCAGAATTTGTGTCAACTCCAACACTTAGAAAAATTTTGATCCATGCCAACTCCAACACTTAAAATTTTTTTGATTCTCTAACTTTTCTAGCATCATCAAGAATGAAGCTCATAAGTGGGTTATGAATTCAAATGGTCCCTAAAGACCTCCAAGAGCTAAAAATGTGTTCCATGATGCTATTTTTGGAGTTTTTTAAAGCTTGAAGTGAATGAAACAATGTTAATCCATACTTATTCTAGGTTATTAAAAAAATCGAAAACATGGATACAACAAAAGGATTGATCAAAGTCTCTTCACCTCCCTCTCTAATTCCCTTTATTACCATGCAACTCTTGCAAGTTCAGACACAAGATAAGTCTTTTTGATGCGATGTGTCACTTTTGATGTCAAAACTAAACTCAACATTGAACACCATATCACCTTATACTGACTTACTATTGACGTCTTACATTTTATGTCGACATAGTTAAAACTTAGGATCCATTACTGCACTAGACTAACTGAATAAAATATGTTCTTTAAAACTAAAATGAAATAAAATACTTGCTTAGTTTCTCTTGTAATGAGAATGTCTCTTCTTCTATAGGTGTCAAAAGAGGCTTCCTTTTCCTAGAGGCTTTTCCTTTCTCCATCATGCTAGAGCTACTTTCCAAAATCCCCTTCTTTCCTATTGCAACATCGTTGCTTATCTTTCTTTGTGATTCCTCAATACTCTCTATCATTGAGAAGGCCATCTCTTCTTTAGTCTTTAATGTTGACGTAAGATACCCTATGTAAGCATGGTTGTGCTTTCCTTATTGTATGCTAGTTTACTCCTAGAGATGCTACATTGAATGATTCTATAGAGTCGTCTGTGATCATCTTTGTCAATTCTTAGGTAGAGATATTGTAGAATTTGTAGCAAAAGGCTCAATATTTATTTGTAGAGCTTTTAATGCAAGGATAAGTTCAAAGAAAATAAAAGTTATTCTGTGACAACATAATGTTGGTAGTTTAGACATTGTTGAAGATCACAACTAGACCTAACATTTTGCAGATTGCACTATTAATAAGATGGGTCAATAACTATTAGAATGGGCAAAAATTTTTGATCTTCTAATTTGCAATGGACTTGCTAGATTTCCTCAATCTTCATCATTTACTTTTATAGGACCTCAAGGTAACCCTTGCATTGATTTGCTTTTATGTTCTTATGAAGATATTGATTTTATTAAGGAGTTGGCTTTGTAATAATCAACCATAGAGTTGTTAATGAGTCATGTTTTGCAGGGCCATGATATCAAATATTTGATATTGGGGCTGCAATGTTGGGTATCCGATATTAGGGCACAACCCTCGATGTAGGCATCCAATATCGCCCCTTTCGTGCTAGCCTATAAATACCACACTTGGGTGCATGGTTGGGAGATAGTTTTGTTGATAAATTTTAGATAGCTTTTTCATAGATTTTTGATTTCAAGTTTTATTGTTTCCTAGTGCATGCCTGCAATGTGATGTTAAGTAATTGTACAACATCCTTATTCGAATGTGACATACTTAGATGCGTTACATGACTGGCAATAAAGATCAAGATTACTTTCATCATTGTAACATCCACTTAGATTTATTGTTGCTTTTAATTGTTTAATTGTTTACTGTTTTCCTTAGTTAATGTTTTCGTTTATTGTTCTTTACTATTCTTGTCATTAAGCAGAATGAGTATGACTAATCGTGAGCACTTAAGTGTAATTACTTGGTAACCCAGCAATGTATTGTTTCGTGAGCCTAGTGCTGTACGCTTGGTAATCCCAGTGGTAGTTACATGAAGTTCAAGGTGTGTGCAGATGATGGTTAGGTACGAATACTCATCACATGTAGGCTAGTTTAGATTTTACTTTCTATCGTTAATTAGCTTAATTAATCAATCTCTTTATTATCATTAGGAGTAGCTTAGGGCCAGATAACATCAATCATCATATGCCTCACTTTGGACTAAACCATATGTGATAAAGCTACCACCCGTCCAAGTGGGAAGACATTCAAAAATTTTAAAAATTTATATTAATAAAAAGTAACATTACATAAGAAAGTATATTATAACTTAAATCCCTAATAATATGGATGAGGAAAACAAAAGATTCAATAATTTTGAATATAAAATAAGAAAAGGATTAAGCATTGCCCATAAACTTGCTATAAATAAACAAGTAATAAATCTGGAATATAACAGCACATAAAGAAGAAAAGAGAATTAATATTCATCAGGTGCATAAAAAGTTCATATAAAGATTCCAAATCTAAATATCACCATAACAAACAAAAGAGAATTAACATCCATTGTGCATAAAAAATTCATATAATGATTCCAAATAAAAGTTCATATAATGATTCCAAATCGATAACTGGCGATAAAAGAAGCTGGAAAAAGCTACGGATTGTAACCTCATCGAGGCCAACCGAGACCCGACGCTCTTCCAGGTGCGCCAGATTGGCAGATTGAATTTCTGAAGTAGAGTGATACTGCTAATGGTGGACACAGGTGACACTTGAAGATCGTCAGTGATCATGAACAGCACCCCGTCCCTCACATATCCACTCGAGCTGACGAAGGAGATCGTTCTTGAGCCGCGTGAAGGGCTGCCAAAAGGACAAGAACTAAACGGATCTGGTCTGCTTGGCTGGAAAAAGGAGAAGAACCAAACGTATCTTCTGTTTTTGGCTCAGCAATCATTTTGTGGAGGATGTCACTGGCGTCGTAAGGTTGAAGATTTGGGTTCATGAGCTCTGTTTTGCAGTTGGGGCTGAGCATAAACTCCGGCGGCAGCTTTTCAAGACTTTGGTACACATTGTTGAGACACCCGACTTGTGCTTGCCCATCTGCCAGTGAAGGGCTACTGCTGCTTCTTCCACTTTCACTTTCAAGTCTGGACAGCAACTGCACGATGGATGCCAAGGGAAGACGCAGAAACGAGAATATGAGATCTACGAATTGCTTATCCGACTTCGCGTACAGAATTCGACCATCCGTTTTGTCGATGAGAAGCTTCACCTTCGGTTTTTCAACCTTATTGCCCATGCTTTCTTCTTCTGGCGTAGGACAAATAGCTATGAAGTATCAGATAGCTATGAAGTATGAATCTTCAAAGGGTTCTCAACATCTTCCTGAATAACTGAGTCTATGCTGAAAACCTATGCACTGGAGCTTAATAACTGGGTCTATGCTGAAAACCTATGCCCTGGAGCTTCATGATTCCCGATAAATTTGGATAAACTGGAGCACGGAGCACAAACAGAAACACATTAAATCCACAATGGGTACTGTAGGCCATAGTTATCATGATAAATTTAGGCCATGGTTATCATGCTAAAATTCGGCTATGGTTATTAAAATAGCGAGTGGTTATCATTAGTTATTTAAGGGTCCCTTCACCAATATAAAAGGGACCTCCCTCACCTCAATTCAGATCTATCACATACATCCCCTTTCCATCCCACTCTTACATTCTTCTCCTATTGCATGAAAGAGAGGCATCTTCTTGTTCTCTCCTTGTGATGAAGAGAGAAGGTTGTTATTCCCATTTTTTATAACAATATCCTTTTACATTTGCCTGTGGTTCCATTGCTCTTTATTTTCATCTCATTTCATATTTTGCTGCCAGCTAACATAAACACATTAAATCCGCAAACATAAACACATTAAATCCGCAATGGGTACCTATTTCATAATTTTCAATGAAAGTTTGTCTATATGTATACATATACATTGAAATGGTCGCCTTGCCTTGTTCTCCATGTCTGCATTGTGCATTAAAATCTTACCAATCTTACCAGAAACTTCATTTCATTGTTAAGTGGGTAGCAGGGAATCAAGATTTATGGCATCGGCATGACACACATCACGAAAACAAGGGAGTACGAATGAATAAACAAACACACGGAAATCACAATCATGAAAAGGCAACTTTGGTAACCGAAGGCCGAAAGGCCAAGTTTAGAAATCAAAGTTTGGGACGGGGCGTGCCAGGGAAACATTGCATTTGCATGGATTGGCCTTTGGAAGCGTCAAAGGTTCTGCCATGACTCACACATTCACAGGTGTTGTCATTGTTGGTTTTTGCTCTTTTTCTCATATAAAGAAAGAAAAAGCAAAACGGGGTCATCGTCATCGGTCATCGTCATGAACATGATAACGGATGAATGCTTGTTCAACTTTTTTAAAAATCTGTTTGCTTATGAGTTAACGAAGCCCACCAGCACATGGCCAATGCCCATATGCAAGCTCGTGGTTCTCTGTTTTCAGTTTCCCCCTCACCAAGACTAGTGCCCATTTCCCATTTTCATCATAGCCGAGGTAAGTTACTAGGCTGTGCCTAGTTTAGTTAAGTTGTGTTTTCTTTAACATGGCCCTACGACGTTAGTCACAGGTCATTGTTGAACAAAAGTATTAGCAGACGTCATTTGTTATAAATTTGGTCGAGGCTTGAGGCTTAAGTTCATTATTGGAAAGATTGGATTGAGTAACAAAAGGGTTTCATTTTATTGCTATTATTTTGGTTGTTGCAAAAATTATATGTTTGGTCGCATTATGGCTCTTGAGTATTAACAACATTTTTAAGCATTAACAATATTTTGGATTTACATTGTACTTGTTCTATATTCTACAATATTTTTTATGATATAAGAGATTTAATTTTTTTAAAAAACTAATATATTTAAATTTTCTCTATCATGTCCCTCACTACGAACCCATCCCCACTTTTTCTTGAGGCACACATACCCAAACATGTTCAAAATCACAAATCCTTGATTCCTTGCTTCCACGAATTAGATTCTTTTGATGCATAGCTTGGATTTGAGAGTTAGTTTGAGAACAATAGTTGCCTACAGACTTTGTTATTTCCTGAATGTAGCTAAAGGCACCCATAGGGGAGAGTGAATTAGGGCCTTAAAAATTTGAGTTAAATAGAGACCGGTAAAAAGACTAGTTGAAAGCCCCGAATTAACTTAAAGTAGAAAATAGAACACCTATGCAAAAGAGAGTAAATAGACATTGAGCTTTTAAGGTGGTTTAGCTGCTAGATTGGCTAGGCTACCTCTATAATAAAAATCTCCTGAGATCCTAGGGGGTAAAGTAAATATATTTTTTAAAAAAACTTTCAGGGCTTCTTTAGCAATTCTAGATTGAGCATGACAACCAAGCTCAAGTCACAGATATTCACTCTCTTAGCATAAAGGAAGAGAAAATACTTTGCCTTGTCTCAACACAAAAACTCAAGAGTTTTTAAGATTTCTAAGCAAAAGAAAATACAGAGTTTATAAAAAAAGGGGATTGAGAAGAAGAGGAGAAGAATGGAAGAAGAAATTCTAGTTCAAGCACAAGGCCAAAAAGTAGAATCCAGAGCTAAGCTAGAGAGCTTCCATTTATAGCCAATATTCTTTTTAGCCATTTTAGGGCCATTCTTCAAATTGTTGCTAATATGCTAAAAAAGCGTAAGAAGAAGTAAGCTTTAATCATTACCAATGCTTTGGGAAGAGTAGCTAAAGAAGAAGAATATATATCTGTTACATCTTAGCTTCCATTACTACATTTGGTATGAGCTTTAGGTGAGCATTAAAAGCTTAGTAGAAGAGGAAGATGGTTGTACAAACTGATTTTTTGAAAGATAAGAAAAAAGCTTGAATTTGGATAAAATGAAAGCTCCACTGTAAAGCCAAACTTGCAACCAAGCTCAAAATGATAATATTGGTAAGTTGGTTGGCTAGCAAGATTCAATTGCTTGTTGATGAGTTGCGGTTGGTTGTGTCGATGAGGCGTCGTCGATGTGGCCCTTTCGATGCAATGTCCATTTTTTCCTTATAAATACGTGCTCATCAGCCGCATTTATGACATCAAATTCGTAGTAGTAGCTGAACTCTTACTATTTGTTCATTTGAAAGTTACAATATTTCTCCTAAGTGCCCACAGCAGGAGTCATTGAGTGCATAGATCTTTATTTGAGCACTGATGTACTTGAGCATAATAGTGTGTGTAGCAATAAAGATGAACTTTTTGATAAACCTTGCAGCATTCTGGATAGTCTAAAGGTTTTATTTGTGCATTTAATATTATCAGTTATCTATTCAATGTTTTTTAGTAATTAAGCTAATTAGGTAAGTAAGTAAGATAAGCTAGATAGATTAATTACATGAGTACAACCGCTTCAAGAGAAACATGCATTTGCTTGGTAATCCCAACAGTGTTATTCCTTGGTGTGCCCAGTGGCGTAGTGCTTGGTAACTGATGAGATGCGAATTGCACAGGCCGTGATATTGCATACGCGATATTGCATCCGCCGCGATATCGCATCCCTTGCGATATCGCGTATGCGATATCGCGGTCCGCTGCCATATCTATAAATAAGAGGCGGCGCTCCCCTCATTCGACATCATAGGCGTAAAGTAGCAAAGCTCTAGTGGATTGATCACCCCAGAGATAGAATATTTTCCATGTGCCTGCAGTAGGAATTCCCCAAGTGAATAGTTCTTTATTCAAGCAGCTTTGTACATGAACGCAAGTTGTGTACGGCAATAAAGATGAGCTTTGTGGATAAACCTTGCAGTGCATGGATAGGTTTAATTAATGTTATTTACTGCTTTCCTAGTGACACGGCATGAGTACGACTTGGTTACGAGCGTTGATGAACGTGTATGACTAGCCAAGGAATCGGCTACTCATCGCGAGTAGATTCTCTCACCTTTTCCTCCTAGAACGTGGGGCAAGTACGACTTGATTA